>PVIR01020751.1:0-30258 GCA_004026965.1 Petromus typicus | reverse complement strand
ATTTTACACTCCTGTTCCGAAAAGTCAGTGAGGCACTGGCAAAGAAAATGCCCTTAATAATATACAAGATTCGGGCCAGGGATTTAGCTCAGTGGTTCTGGCGCCTGTCTTGCAAGTGCAAGGGCCCAGGTTCGATCCCCCGGCAACCACATACAATACTGGGTGTGGAGACTCACCCCAGCAGCAATCAGCACCACATACCACAGTGCCGGGCATGGTGGCTCACGCCTATAATCCCAGCACTCGGGAGGCAGAGGCAGGAGGATTGCTGTGATGTGAGTTTGAGGCTGAGCTCAGGGCCAGCCTGAACTACAAAGCGAGACCCTGTCTCAAAAAAAAAAAATAATAATAATATAAAGGATTCTATGGGGGCCTTGAGTAAAACCAAAAGACCCTCTAAAGCGTAGGCCCTTCCTTGCAACCAGGCTTAAGCAAAAACAGGCCTGGAAAAGCCACCTTGCACGGTTGAAGTCACACGCTATAAAAGACACTGCTTTCTATTTTTTTTTTTTTTTTTAGTTTTATTTTTTTTTGAGACAGGGTCTCACTTTGTAGTTCAGACTGGTCCTGAACTCACTATGTAGCCCAGGTGAGCCTTGAACTCTCAGCAATCCTCCTGCCTCTGCCTCCTGAGTGCAGGGATTACAGCACTCGGGAGACACTAAGCCCGGCATTGCGGTGTGTGGTAACCAGAGATAGAACCCGGACCTTGCACTTGCCAGACAGATCCTGGAACCACTGAGCTATATCCTCAGGCCACCAAACTATTTTCTAACAAGTGACCACTACAGTGAAATTGCAGAGTTTATAGATGATATTGAAATAGCTCATTAAGAGTTTGGAGCCAGATGTGGTGGCACATGCTTATAACAGCAGCTGCTTGAGAGACTGAAGCCCGAGAATCACAAGTTCAAGGCCAGCATGGGCCGCCTTGTGAAATTCTGTCTCAAAATAGAAAATAAAAAGGATTGGAGGGATATCTGACTTTGGTCCAAGCCTCGGTACTTTAAAAAAAAAAAAGGAAGGAAGGAGAGGAACAAGGAGAGATAGGAAATTGCGAAATAACAGTAATAACCCCCACTTATTATGTGCCAGGCAGGATTCAAATCACAATTCAAAGCAAAATAATTTAATCCTCAACTCCAAGAGGAAGGTGCAACCATCCTCTCCATTTTACCAAAGAAGACAGTAAAGCAAAGAGGTTAAGAAACACGCCCGAAGCCAGACAGCCAATAAATAACAAAGACCCCGGCAGCTGGCTCCAAATCTAGGGGGAAATGTCCATGGGATGACAAGGGTGTTGTTCAAGTGAACTCCTAAAGAAACAGCAAAAGGAGCTTTAACAGAAGCAGAATAATAACAGTAACGTGCACACAGGCCACAGCCAACACTTGCACACACATCAGTGAGACGACGCCTCCAAAACGACACGGAAGGAAAGGGAAGCCCACGGCTGTTAAAGCAACTTCCCCAGGTTCATGCGACTCGTGAGTCAAGGTCAGGACTGGAACCTCAGGCTTTGACATCCAATCTGAGATTTTTCTAGAGGGTATTCACGTGGAAAATCTGTCTCTTTAACAAAGAAGGAGGGATCAATCTGTCAGAACTGATGAAAATCTTGCAGGCTATTCAAATTCCTCTGCTCTGGTTCCATATTTACTTAGCAACTGTCTAAATTTAATTCTCTTGCTCAAGCAGGTTTACCTTTAAAGACGCTAACACACAATTTCAGTGACTCTGTGCTCCACTGTAAATTAATGAATTAGAACTCCGGCTTGCTAGTCAGCCTCCTCTGAGGAGTGTCACAGGCTGTCACTTCAGGAGAGGGGGCCACTTTCCAGCGAGATACTTAACTTGTAGACCTACAACGCTCAAGCTGATTGAGGGCCACCAAGGGACCAGTCTAAATCACAGTCTGAAAACAGCTTCTCCAGCTCACCACTGAATGAACCAATTTTTTCACAATACTTGAGGAAAAAAAAAAAAAAAAGCCAGCCCAGGCATGGTGGCACACATCTGTAATCCTAGCACTGCAGGAAGAGTGAGATCCCCAAGCTGTGTTTGCTTTGTATTATCCTGAGGCCAGGTCTCGCTGCGAAGTCCAGGCTGGCCTTGAACTCAGTGATTGTTCTGTCTCCTTCTTCTGGGTGCTGGGATTGATTACACAGTATGCCAGCAACCAGTCCAGAGTCGCCAAGTGTGGGCCCCACCTGGGCAGCTTGGAGAGACCCAGTCTCAAAATTTAAAGGGGGCCAGAGATGTAGTGAAGATTTCAGTTCAACCTCCAGACCCAGGTGAGGCAAAGAGCATCATAAAAATGCCTTTATTTTTTTCATTCGGTAGCTGGACTTCATGATTAAAAGCAACAAGAACTCTAAAGAGAAATACCTGTGCAATCACAGTCTGCTGGAATCATGCAGTGAAGTCTAGTTTGGATGTCATGGAAGACCTCAAAACACATATCTGACTTTGTTCAGATTGAATTTCATGGATACTCAGCCTACTGGGATTTGAAAGATCTTGGGAAATCAACAACTCACCCAATGCTTTCCTCCTGTCCACATTTCCAACAAACTCCTTCTGATACTTCTGGGGAGAAAAGTCAGTGCACCCCAGGGAGGCATATTCTAGCACCCACCGCTCAGAACCTCCAACTGGCACTGGAACCCGTCGATTACAGGTAAAAACCTCCCGATCTTGCTCACGTGAAGATTTCATGGGCTAAATCATGAAGATTTCCATGGGCTAAACGTCTCTCCGTTTGGTAACTTCATAGAATGAAATAATTGGGAACTGTTATGACAGCACAGCTACACTTCCGGTCAGCAGTGTACAACAACTATAATGGGGCTCCCACCAGGCAGTATGTCCTAGCGACATCCTGGTCACTTAGATTTGTTCCAGGTGTCCCATGATGTTTGCACAACAGTGAAATCATTTAGTGACACACTCTTGAGAATGTACTGCTGTTATTAAATAATGTGTGATGTACGTGGATGAACTAGATTTAATTCCTGGTCCTGCTACTTCCTCTGCCAAGTGCTCCTGGTTATGATCACTTCTCTTTTTTCATTTCTTTTTTTGTTCCCTCCCCCTTCCCTGGTATTAGGGATTGAACATAGGACCTTCTCAATGAGATGTGTCTCCAGCCTGCTAAGTTGCTAAATTGCCCAGGCTGGGCTCCAACATGGGATCCACCTGCCTCAGCCTCCCACACTGCTGGGATTACAGGTAAGAGCCACCACGCCTGGATATGTTCTCCTCTCCTGTTTCAAGTTCCTCATCTGTGAAATGGAATGATGATATCTACTTTCCTTTTACTAATCTCTCTTCTAGCTTTCCATCTGTGGCCTGATACGTTCACCATGTCCATGCCTCATTTCATACTAGAAAATGTTCCTTAAATGCCCTCAACATTTCTTTCTCCTAGAAAGGCTAATCAAAAGCCCAAGCTGTGACAGTTAACTGAGCTTTAGGCTGCAGGTACAAAGGGAAGTGGTTGATTCATGTGCCCTCTCTCCTGGCCAGCATACACCCACCTTTAACCTCAGCATTCATACACCCTCAGGGACTGGATTTGGGAGCAGTTAGATAAAGCAGTTATGAAAGAAGACACAGTACTTAGAAGTATTGTGGCAGTTAAGAGTCATATGGAGGACTAAAGAAATCACAGCCAAAGAGCTCTTGGGAAAGAGAAGAGACACAAATGTCAAAGACTTGAATACGGGGTGCTTGCCGAAGTGCACACGCTGGGCGCTGGATTCCTGGCATTTCCTTTAGCAAGGAAATCAAATGGTCAGAACCACCAGCCTACCCACACCCTCCCCAGTGCTTAAGGCTAGATCATCTGCCCCCTACTTCGATGCCGTCCTCTGGCAGACCCCTGATTGCATCATCTACAGAATGACAGGGTTGAGTAAGGCCTCTCACAAGGGTAAGCATTCTGAGTCCGTGTTCTCCAGAGAAAAGATGGCTGCGTGGTAAACGAACAGTGCTGACTCACACTCAGTCCTCTTGTGTTTTCAACTTCCTGTTTGTGTAGAAAGATCTTTCCTGCTCATCAGCAGACCTATCGTAATGATGATTCCTGGCTTAGGATGAGATCCTTCCAATAATCTGGAGGTCAAAACTTCTTCCTCAGCCAAAACAAAAATTTTCCAGGCACTGGGGAAGCATCTCCCGGTCTGATCAAAAGCATTTTGTGCTGAGCTAACGTACTTTGTGGTGTTAAGGGGGGTGGGGGGGGTTAATGTCCAGTGGTAAGGGAAAGGCCCTGAATTGCATGGGGTGGACAAACATTGTGTCTCCACTATTATAAAGCAACAGACAAGTAACACAGTCTGCAGACTGGCTTGGCACCAGAGGGCACACAGCTACTCGTCTGTCTGAAGGTTACAACTTGGCCAACCAGCACACAGGACTAAAATACAAACCCATAAAACAGTAGAATGCACTGCAATGAATGATGGCTGTAAAGGAAAGTAGAGAAGATGTATGGGTCCGAAAAGGACGCCGGCTCTCAGTGTGCGCTGCCATCATGGAAGGCTTTCCTCGCAGAGGAAGACAGGCTGCAAGGCCTGAAGCCCAGCAGAAACTCATCACTTGCATGTGAAGGCCCCGGAAGTCCCTGTGCAGTGCCGCAACAGATTCCTCAGTGCAGCCCCTTGGTACCATGCCTTCATGTGTTCCTTGGAGGAGAATAATTTCAAGCAGCCAACAGTGGTCCAAACAAAAGTGCAGGAAATAATAATAAAGATAATGATATCTAGCATTTGCCATGGCCTTGACAGCGTTGGGGCTCTGGCCTACACACACTTTCCTTTTACTTCTCCTAACAACCTGGGGTAGTACTGTTGATGTTTTATAGGTGGAGAAAGACAAAGGAAGATCTCATAAAGCCTCTCGGCCCTTGTACCCTTTGTTCTGTGTGAAATGAGGGAAGCTCAGGCCATTCTAACTCCCTTCTTTCCTACCGATGGGGACAGAGAGGGTGTGGGATCCCTAACCCAAGGGCAGTAAATCTCAACATAGAACTTGTCAATTTTTAAATAAGGCCCAGCTAGTTGGATCTGGGAGTGGGTGTTTCCATGCAAATTCCAGCACTTTCATGTTGCTCCATGAACTGAGCCCAGCCAGGAGAGCAAAATCGGGGGTTTTTGTGTTGTTTTTTTAGCCAGCTAAAGAGTCTTTGATTGGGTCTGGAGAGGGCTCAATTAGCATCATGGAAACAGAGCAGATTTCAGAAAGGAAAGGTCAGCCGCAAGCCCTAGCATTTGCTATTAGCCATCTGCTAAGCAGGAAGTGCTACTCAGATCTATTTTTAATCATCTTCCCTAGGCTACAGCTCCAGAGAGAATGCAGGGGCTAGGGTTATTCCAAGACAAACATATAACTGTTACCTTTCTGTACACATTTTAAAACGGTCCCTGGATATTCCAGACTATCTTACACAAAGAGGTCTCGATCTTGGATTCTGTTACCTGGCACTGACCCATGAGGTCATCAATAGAAGCCATGACTAGGGATCACTCAATGAAAAAAGGACCTGAGCCTCTCTGGGATATCAACAAACTCTCCAAACCTTGATAATCAGGTTCCAGGTATTTGATTTGAAAAGGTCCAGGAATACATGGCCATTCCCCAAAGAAGTGAGACTGACCGGCAGGTGATCTGTGGGAACTTCATCACTGCCATACTCATATTGTACGAGTTTAGCACTTCGGAAAGGTCAATTAAAACCAGTTCATCTGGGCAATAACCTCATTTATTACTCAATATATGAATGGCTAGAGAACAGGCAGAGATTGCATCTCAATTCCCAGGGACCCAGGCTGCGCTGTGGCTGGCCCATCCGAGAGCGGGAACATTCCGTCCACCCGTTTCTTCCCCGCCTGTCTCACAGCAGCCCTTGTGTCTCAGTTCAATCCATCCCAAGGAATGAGAGATCTCAGGGAGGTCTGGACAGGGAATCTGGCACAGTCCGGGCAGATTATGCAGCAACACAACTGGTCCAGGCAGCCCTGCCTTCTCGAACCCCACACTGAACAGAGTTGCCTTGTCTCTGACACTTCCAAGCCTCTGGCCTCTGATTTCCCTCCTAAGGTAAAGCCTAAGCATATGTACCATTGGGCCTCGGCCAAGCCAAGTTCCATCTGCCAATCAAGGCTCGAGGCCAAGCAGCTGGCCGGCACCCAAGCCTGCCCCACCCAGCACGAGACCCGGGCTGCAGGCCACGCTGTGCCTGCTGACAAAGGGTCTGCTGCCGGGGAGGAGCTGCCCACTCTTCCGCCCTCCACTTCCCTCCTCTTAGGAGCTTATCTGTCAGCGGGCAGCCAGCGGGAAAGCTAAGCTGAAAGGGCACCTTGGCTGTGGGATCTCGGCCTGAAGATGTGAAATAGGAGCCCAGGTATTTGGGGCAACTTAACACCAGCCTGAACCAGCCAGAGGGCCAGGGAGGAAGGGACTGACCGCACAGGCAGGCATGTGCTTCTCAGGAACACTAACTCTAGCTCCCCTCCCTTGGCGGGGGGCTGGAACCCCTCCCAGCCGCGCTCTAGTGAGCTGGGGCATGTGTGGCCCTGAAAAAAAAGAAAGTCACTGCACAGGTCACTCCCCCTGACCCAGTTGGACCACGAGCTAATTAGGGCTTCTGAGCTCTGCTGACTCCTGAGGTCCTCTTCTCGTCTGGTTTCAGGAGAGAAGCGAGTTAATCACAAACAGTGTAACGAGGGAGAAGGCTGTGCCTCCAGGAGGGTCACCTGTGTCCGTCCTCCACCCTCCCTCCGCTCGCCAGGGCTCTGCTGGCCAGAAAACCCTCTTAAAAACAAACAAAAACCAGAAGTCTTGGGTGCTATGTTTGGTCCGAGATTTCAGAGCCAGGCAGACGGTCTGGGGAGGACGAAGAAAAGACCCTGTGCTTCGTCCAAGCACGAAACAGGCCGTGTGGTGGAGCACAGGGGGCGCGGCGCTGGGTCCGGCTCCAATTCCAATTCTGATTCCACCGTTGACTCGCTGGGTCCCCTTGGTCAACTCTATCTAATCCTTGCCTGAGTGTGAGAACAACAGGAATCCCTTTCTCTTTCTCCCTGCGTCTCTCTCTGGGTTGCTAGGAGACAAAAGATGTGATTCATGAACAGTGTCTAGCACAGAGCCTGCCTGGCATTTAGGACACAGTAAAATGATCACTGCTGTCATCATTATTCACAGAGGGCCTCTCAACAGCCGTTTCTGTTTTTAAACAAATGTCGGACTACCATTTTGAGCCTTGGGGGTGGGGCCACTAATGAGCAGGAGGGGCTAGATGGGACAGCAGAGTGGTTATCTTCTGAGTACTGAAAACATAGGTCCTGGAGCAAAAGCTCCCAAGTATGCACATCAATTGCAACAGGCGGGGAAGAGAAGGTGGCACTTGTTAAGACACAGGTCCCCCAGTAGGGCTGGGGCTAGGGAAGGCGAGCCTGAAAGGCAGAACGTATGACAGAGGGACTCACGGAGGTGCTGACTCTGCCTTGCCCCCTAAGCCTGGGTCCTGGGTGACTTGCTCCCTCGGCTAGACAGAGCCTCGCCTCCCCAACACCCACACTCAAACAAGCTAGCGGACAGCAATCTGAGGGCACAGCACCGGCCCGACGTGCTGTTACATTTGGGAGTCTGTTTCGGAAACCCCACTTTCTGATGCCAATTTCAACTACTCTCAGGCAAGCCCGAAACGCTAAGAACGCTCCAGGCTCCACTTCTTTTCCCCCTTCCCTTGCACCTGTCCCGAATCTCATGGCTAGGTCCAAACCTTCTGAATTCTGCATCTCAGCTCTTCTTTTAAAATGAAAAGGAAAGCCGTGGATGTAGCTCAGCGGAGCAGCGACATCGCCGGCCTGGCAAGTAGGAGGTCCCGAGTTCGAGTCCTAGTACAAGGACAAGGAATGAAGGCAGGGCGGGAAGAAAAAAACCTATGTGAGGCCGACTGCAAGTTTTCACTAATTTGGGGGGCCTCTCCAGACGCAGGGAAGGCAGGCGAGAGCGAACGCCCAGGCCCTGCAAGCCAGCAGTCCTTGGGAACTTACAAACACCGCGGCCGTTCAGCTACGGCTGCTGGTAGTTTGCCAATGATTTACTCTTGATGTTTAGCGGAAAGCACCACCAGGGAGGGACTGAGCCTGGTTATTAAGTACACACAGCACAGCACATTATTGATGCTTATTAAATGCTACACAATATCAACATTCATAGTCACACAGGGTTCAAAGATATATGGTTTGCAGAAGCTGACTCTCCAAAACAAGCCCATTATATCCTCATCCTAGCTCAATCAAATGCCACCACTCTTACCTTAAACCTTCTCGCAGCGCCCCCAGTACTTGGAAAGAGTCTCAGCTCTTTAGTTTGGCCTTCTGCACCTTGTGTGGTCCACCCTGCCCACCTCCGTCTTCCTCAAACATGCCTTCTCCATCTGAACCACTGCAGCTCCATTTCTCTACTCAGAGTGGCCTCCTTTCTTATTCCCTGGGTAACTGCACCCACCGCCCTGGGTAACCGCACCCGCCTGTTTGGCCCCCTCGCATCCTGGTCGATCCCCCGCACAAGGCCTGCGTTTCCCCCACACTCTACAACCATTACTGTTGGTCTTCTCCACTAGATCACTACATAAGACCAAGAACTTTGCTACAATCCACCTGTGTCTCCACAGTGCCTTGTACAGTGGCAGTCAGTACATCCTGAACGGTCAGAGGTGCTGAGTGAGTCGCCCAATGCCACACTGAAAATGTACTGTGAAGTCAGTGTGGAGGAGAGGAGGCTGGCTGCTCCCTCGGGACTCGGAAGATGGCGCCGCCGACTGCCAGCGGCTTAACACTGTTTTCCCATGAGAGAGATGACACTGTAGGAAACTATGTGCCCTGTTTGGCTTGGTCACCCTGGAGCCTCTGGTGGGAACCCCTGAGTGCTGAGTGGCTGAAGTTCAAGTCTGGCTTGTAAGGTGGAATTCTTGGGGCAGCTAATTGATATGAGAGTCTTATACATTGCCGATTAGCACAGTGCTTCACCCCCCACAGTGACGGGTCAAAGGGAGCCACCTCAGGATTTCTGGATTCCTCTTGAAAACACACAGTTTCTCCAACACCCACTTCCCGAAGTCCTTTCAGTTACTTTGCCAAGAGTTAGTAGGACTTGTCAGCCTGGGGCCTATAAGAGGGCCTCTCACACCTGTTTTGCAAATAGCTTATTTGTGTGTGTGTTCTGTCTGCAGAGCTTTGCAGCTGAGACTCTCCACGTCTAACAAAGCCTAAAATATTTACTATTTGGCCTTTACCAAAAAAAGTCTTACTGACCATTGGACCAGGCCCAAAGAACCAGGAATCAGGACTCCAAACAACCCCTCCTCCTCCCTACCACGAGACTGGCTGGCCCTGCCCTGGAAGTCAGTGGACCAACTAGCTTTTGAATGAAATCATTTCTTTTTATAGCACTGGTTACAGGCCTAGGATCCAGGGGAGAGATGTCTGCCTGCCGGAGATACACACGGGTCTGAAGCCTCTAGCACGCGGCTGGTACGTAATGGTGCTCAATACATGATGACTGAAAAATAAACAGAGGCAGGGAAGTCAGCCAGCCTGGGCCCCGGACCAAAGTCCATCCCTTTCAAGGTGACCAGGCACACAGGTGGCCAGCACAGCCTGGTGACCTAGATGTGTCACACCTTATCTTATCTGCCTCCTCCTTCCTCATGCACTTACCCAGCACCTACCCTCACAGTGCCCAGGGCACGCCAGCCTGTTGTTCTTACGGAGACAGACAAGGAGGAGCTTTCCTCCCCCACAGATAGATTCTGCTCTCCTTCTTTCTTCCGCTGAGGGGAGGATCAAGAGATATGGGGATTTCAGGCTCCAAGCAACTCCATGAAGTCGGGTTTCACTCGCTTCCTCCTCAGGTTTCCTAGGTAAATGTAGTCTGAGGTGATCCCACCCACCATGTGGAAAGTTTGGTGTTTAAAGGCAGGAGACCAACAGCGGGGAAAGCCGGTCAGCTTCTAGACTGTCGGAACGGGACCCCACACAGGCACCACACGGTCCCAGGGACACAGACGCACTTCCAAAGACATGAGGAAAACACAGGCGAGGCCACTTCACTAGGCTAGGCTGACAATGCAGCCTGGGAGAAAGCTGCGGCCATTGGAAACCTGAGGGAAAGCAGGCAGCAGGGATGGAAAGCAATATGGAAATGTTTCCTTCTGCTGCCCCCGGTAAACCTGGGGCTAAGCTCAGAGAAGGCCCCGTTCCTGCTGCCGTTGGCTGGTCCTGTGGTAACCACGGGGCACTGGGTATGCGCGTGGTCAGAACAAGCCACCGGCTCATCTGCTGCTGTATCTCTTACTTCTAACAAGTAATGAGGAAGGCGCTTGCTAAAGATGGAATAAATGAGACGTTTCACTCGGGCTCTTTTGCTTTAGCACAAAAAACGTCCCCTCATCTGTCTGCTGGGAAACTGAGGCCTCAAGAAATGCTCTTGATGGGGCCAGGCCTCACTGGGAGACAAAGGAGCTCCTGGGTCTCCAGAGACCGATCCTTTTCCTTTTTATGATCCTAAGTTGCCCCTTCAAAGGCCCAAGGGCAACAGGGAAGGAGGCTGGACGGGAGAGGAAGCACCAGAGCGTGCTGCCTGGCCTCCTGACTTGCTGGAGTGGAACGGGGGCTGCACCGACCCGATTAGATCTTGCTGTTGTTTTTAGCAGCAGCTGCCGGAGCCATCTCCTCCTATCTTCCTCCCCTCCCCCTCCCCCTCCTCCTCTGAGTCATTGTCCAGCCATCAGCCATAGGCCACGGAGAGGAGGGGCCACCCAAAGCCTGGCAGCCCTGACCCACAGATAATACTGCGGGTCACCAGGTCAAACTCTCCCCTCTGAAGCTTTGCCCGGGGGTCTGGGAACAAAAGATTCAGAGATTCTTTTAATTTGCTTTTTTTTTTTTTAACATAAAGAAAGTGGCTCCTTTCAAGAGAATCTCACCCCACCCCCACCCAGGAGCCTCTCAGAATGAAGGAAGTTGAGGAGCAGTCCTCAGCCACGATCGCCCACCAGGCCAGAGAACCCTCTCCCGGCTGCCTGGGCTGCTGCTGTCAGGAGATCTAGGTCTTTGTGTAAGTGTCTGGCGTGTGGGTTGGAGGCAAAATAACCACCTGACAGATCAGAAGGGAAGGGGTAGGGGTAGAATTTTCCATTTAAATTCTAGGGAGGCCTCGCTACTTCTTCTGCCTGCAGGTAAGGCTCCCGGAGAGCAGCAGGGGAAGGTGTTGCTGATGTTACTTAATTACCTTCTGGGATTTGCTGGTCCCCTGGGAATTACAGACACCAAGAGACTCATGATTACAGCAGAGGCCTCTGGAGATCACTGACAGCAATTCTATAGTGAGTATAATCGCTAAGCCTCGCAAAAGAAAAAAAAGGGAAAACAAGCAAATGTACCAGGGTGCCAGCCCCTCCCCCCCCCCCTGGTTTTACTGCAGGGCCACGCTCCACGGGCTTCACTTTGTGAGCATTCACCGAATAACAACAGCAACTAGCATTTCCTGACGATTATTGTGCTACAAGTACTTTGCCTTGATTGCTTCATCTTATTTCCACGATATCCCGTCACATCTAATATTGTCCCCACTTTGCCAAGACACAGCGAGGTGAGACTTAAAAGTGTGTGGCTATTAAGTGAAGAAGCCACATTTCGGAACACAGGCAGCTTGGCTCAGGCCACCAACTCATGTGGCCTCGAACCATCATACAATATTCTTCGATATGAATCAGGATGGAGACAACAGAACTTCAAAGGCAGCGGCTGCACTCGCGTGGATGGATGGAACCAGAGAGGCGAACAGCCTCGCCAGGTCACGGAGCCAGCTGCACGGGGAACCCCAGGTTCCCCTCTCTGGGCCTTACCTTCCCTCATGTGAGAAAAACTAGGAGTTGAACCAGAAACCCCAGATTCAAGGAAAAGGCAACTCCAGCTCTAAAGTTCTGATCTGTGACTCCAGGACATTTAGAACCTTGTTAGGATATAAGATAATTACATGTAAAAAGTAGACATAACCAAAACAGAACACCCTCTACTCTAGGCCAGACATTATCAGCTGCCATAAGAACAACCGGTGGTGAGTTGTACAGACCTTCAGAGGCGGGAGGGAGTCCTATAGGAGGAAGACTTCCACCACAAAGTCCTCGGCTGGTCTTTGAGGACAGGCAGAATTAAGTAGAAAGAAAAGAAGATTCTCCAGGTGGGAGAAGAAAACATCAGATTTACAAAGTAATACTGGGAGAGACTATAAAATAGCTGATGTTGGACAGAGCTGCACTAGTCACACCCAGATCTCAACCCTGCCATCTTCTTGGTAACCCTGGCCTTCGTCCCTACCTGGAGCAAAGGTATAAAGTACATGATGCTGGGTGTGGTAGTGCATGGTGTTTAAAGCACAAGGAGCAGTATAGCACTGAACAGCGGTGCCCGACAGTGGGTCCTGGCCGGGCCTCAAAACACAACAGCCAAACCAGTAGTGGTGCAGCAGCAGTTTTGTCATTCCAGAGTGGCAGGGAATGCAGAGGCTCAAGCAGGGGCCTCAGGAGAGGGGTCTCAGGAGAGGGGTCTCAGGCAAAAGGCCTGCAGCTCCTTCCTGGCTCCCAGAATTCACTGGTCAAAAAAGAAAAAGAGCTTCTTTAGATTCTGAATTGGATCACAAGCTCCGCTCACTTGTGTCCTTACTAAGTCCCTAGACACAAAAGCACAAACCAATCTGACGATTAAAAACCTTATAGGCATTTTGTAAACCACAGTGTTGATTTTCATTATGCCTCACCACTCAAGTCAACATTCCCTTTCGGTACTTAAAGTGACCACATAGAAAAGCATCGCATCTGAGCTAATTCTTACTCCTATCTGCAGGGAGAAATTTTTAAAAATCACCACATTTGGTCTCCTATAGTTGCTTTGATAATAAATTGGTGAGCAATGGGCACAGATGATTCATTTTCATAGTGACCAAACAACCGTAGGACAGCTGGCATCCTCTCCACAGAGCTTGACTTTCTGGACTCAGCTCGCCTGGCTCGTCCCTATGAGGGAGCCGGAGAGCTTCGGTCTGCCAAGTGGTGGTCCGAAAGTATTCATGGAATGACGGCCATGTGCCTGGAATGCGTTCAGACCACAGCACCGGACACACTCGATCTGCACCCTTTCTCCCTGTCCCCCAGCAGTTTACCTCCCACACCCCAGCAAGCTCCACCACGAGCCGGCCATGGCTCTGCCCCACATGCTTCCTGCCCATCGCTTCGTTCATGATGCTTTCACACCAGCTGCTCCTCATTCACTTCCACGTGCCCAGGCTCAGGGTTCCAGGAACAACTCAATGCCACTCCTTCCAAGTCTTCCCTGAACCTCCTTTTCTACACAGATGGTTCTTAAGGGTTTGGCTGGTTTCTTGTTTTAACTGACAACTTTGAGATGTTGGTTAATGAAAACTATAGAACCTTCCTTAGAATAATACATTATCACACAGAATCACACACACGTACAGCTACAGCAGTCCACAGACCCCAGAACCCCGAGAATGAGCTGCATCACTAACCGTCTATATTTCATTTTGACAGAAGGTCTTGCTAAGCTGTTCAGACAGTCCTGGAACTTGAGATCTTCCTGCCTCAGCAGGAAGTGGCTAGGACTGCAGCCATGTGCCACCAATTCCAGCAAAGTCTCTGCCTTATAGTAGTGACTGAGACTTCTTCATTTAAGTAGTCACTGAGGATTTTCCAGTTTTTAATCACTGCGCTGGTGCTAGAGACACAAAAACAACGTCACAACTGTGTCTTCAGGTAATTCTCTAGCAAACAGGACACAGGCAGCATCAAAGGTAATGACGATGAAACACAAAGTACAGCACCAGCTTGGTAAGGGCGGCTTGCGGACCTTCTCTCCCATCAAGCAGAGTAAAAGTACCCTGAGGATGAACCCTGTGAAGGTAGTGCCCTGCTCTCCAGTACAGTGCTCTACACGCTCATTGTGTACTTATGCAATGATGGAACGAAGTAAATGAGGTGAAAGAGCAAATACAGGCATGGGCGCCAGTGCCATCATCCACATACACCAGGCAGACCCCAGAGATCTGGTGTAACTGGCCCATCCTGGACCGTCGATGCTACCCACAGTATCCCAGCCTAATGTATGTCTCGCCTCCACAGGAACTGCTGGTTCAGTCTCTGTCTCTGCAGGAGGAAGACACCATAAAGATATACATTTACAAACTCCAACGCTGTAATCTAACTGCATCCGCTTAGCTCAGAGGTGGTTCACCTGTCACGCCTTCCTGGGTGGTCACCACGTTGCTCGACAGAGGCACAAAGGAGCTGACACTTCGTTGGGAGGAGAAAGGGCTTTCATGGGCCAAATACTTGAGGGAAAGAAGTTAATTTTAGGTTGGAAAAAGTGATTCTCTTCATGAAGCCCAGTTGGTTAAATGTGTAATCCTAGCTATTCAGGTAAACTGAGGCAGAAGGATCTTATGTTTGAGGCCAGCCTGGCAACTAAGTAAGAAAAAGTCTGTCTCAAAGTAAAATATTAAAGGGCTGGTGTTGTAGCCCAATAGTAGTGCTTTTTTCTAGCATGGGTGAAGTCCTGGGTGGAAGACCCAGTATGGGGTATAAAAAGGAGCAAACCTCGTCATGGTGGTGCACACCTGTAGTTCCAGCACATAGGAGGCCGAGGCAGGAGTTCAAAACCAGTCCAGGGTTCATAGTTAGTTCACACCCACCCTGAACTACATAGTGAGACCTGGTCTTCCAAAACCAAAAAGGAGAGGAAAGAAAAGAGAGAGAGAAAGAGAAAAACCCTTCCCTGACAAGAGCCAACAGGATAGCACACAGATCTCTACTGCCACACCAGCAGACCATCTATGTACTGGGGAGTCAACATGGGGAGTCACTGGCATAGAATGTGTTCCATGAGGGTTCCAAGACAGGGTGGGAAACTGAGGCAGAGTCAGCTTCTGGTGACCATGAGAACGTGAGGTTTCAGAAAATCTCACCATTTCTTCTCTTCTCAAAGCAACACATACAGGCCAGGGATTTAGCTCTGGGGTGCCATCTTGCCTCACAAGCGCCAGGCACTGAGTTCAAACACTGGGAACAAATAAAGCTAAAAAAAGCAGCCCAGCATCTAATCTTGAGGCTGAAGAACCAAATGCCACCACTGTGAGCACAAGGGGGGACAACAGGGACCGAAAGCAACTCGCCTGCTAGGTTCCCAAGAGCAGAAGTGTGGCCCAGGGCTCGAAAGCAAGTCAGCTCCCCCTCCAACACAAGCCGAGGGCAGGGAGGCCCGAGCCTGGCCCCGGGCTGGGTGGCCTCCGGCTGTCACTGCCTCACCAGTGGCCTGTTTCTTCATGAAAGGGGCTTGTAACAGATGATCTGCAATTCTGAGAACCCTGCACTTGTCTCAGAAGAGGATCTGACACAACAATAGCAAATAGTATTGGAGGATGAACAAGACATTTCTTCCACTTGCCCCAGACGGCCATTCTGCAGCCTCCAACGTGCCTTTCCTCAAGGAGCCAGCGCAGAGCCTCCTGAGCCTTGAAATGAAGTCTCCAGTCCCCAGAGTGAGTTTGTGACAGACTAATTCAATTCACCATTCCCAAATGACCCACTCCACTCCTCGGAACTGGCAGAGGGAGGAGGCAAAAGGGAAGACCTCAGACAAAAGTTTTGTGAGGACCCAGAGTTCCATAAGAGCGTGTGCCACTGGTTTAGATTATTCTCACACGAGGCAACTCACTGGTTATAAAATAATAATAGCTTCAGTTGGATCAAAGCATATTTTTATACTGGGGCTGGCACCATAAAGAAAGAAACAACAGTGTGAGCAATTCCTCGTGCCAATTCAAAATATTTCTGCATTCAGACACCCTGGCACTTAAACCATAACACCCCCAAGACAGAAATCGCAGGACGCCTTAGCACATTCCCCAGATAGTTCTGCGATCAAAGTTTCCCCCTACTCCTCCAGACGAAAGGCTGTTGCCTTTCTACATCAACAGACACAATGAACTTCTGTGTGTGTGCGTGTGTATGTGTTTCGTGTGTTGGGAACTGAACGCAGGGCCTTGCGTATGCTGGACAAGGGCTCTACAACTGCTCTCCCATCGCCACCCTGATGCACTAGATCTCCAGTGCCCCTACCTCATGCCCACCTCCTACACTCTGAGTTCTAAGCAAAGCAGGTGGGCAACAAGCCAGAGCAATCCCCTCCCGCCAACATATTCCCTTCCCCCTTTTCTTCTGGACAGTGAGACCAACAGAGGCAAATTACTTCATATTTGCATAAACCTTTTAATTTGCAAACCACCCACACGTCCATGATCTCATCTGAGCCTTACAACAGCCCCATGAAGTAACCCGCTGCCTTTCCCAGTGAGGCCACCTGCTGCGCGGGGCTGTGACTGTGGCAGGGATGACACACTAAGTGCTGCCTATTTTCTATGCTCTGAATGTGTGTTCCCCCAAAATTGAAATCTGAACCTCCAACCAAGTATAGCGTCACAGCACTCAGGAGGCTGATGCATTAGGATCGCCTCGAGTTCAAAGCCAGTGGGCTACACGGCATGGACCTGTTCCCAAAAAACCAAATCAGAATCCTTCCCCACATGACAATATTAGGACAAGGGGCCTTTGGGAGGTTATTAGGTCATGAAGGCAAAGCCCTCATAAGTGGGATTAGTGTCTTTATAAAGAGGCCAGAGAGAAAGTCCTCAGTTCCTTCTACCCTGAGAGGCCACTGACTTGCCCTAGCGGCTCTGATGGGCTAGGACATCATTAAACACAGCAGAGGAGGAGAAACAGATTCAGAGGTCGGAGAGCTGGGTGCAGGTAATGAGGCCTCTATAAAGGGAAGCCAGCTGGAAAGGGAGAAGGCCCCGGGCATGATTCTTTCCCTCACCCGACATATACAGGCCTCAATCATTTCTGACTCCTCTGCACATTTCTACACGGGCTCAGCCACACTGAGGGAAGGCTGTAGGCCTGGGGCTCCCCAAGTCCTCTGCTGGCCACACACTCGGGCATGAGTTCTCTGGAGCCTTATGTCCTCTTCATAATGAAGACAGACAGGAGAGTTCAGGTTTGGGGTCGTTGTTTGTTTTATTTTCTCTTTATTTCTTTTCCCCTAACAAATGTCAAGCTTTCAGAACAACAGTCGCATCCCAGGCCTCAAAGTGTCACCTAGCTGCACTGCTGCCGGCTCCCTATCTGCTCCCCAGCTCCGCTCCCACTGGGCAGATGCTGAAACCGAAGGAGATGGAGTCAGGACTGGAGAACAGCAGGGGCATTCTCTCCTTGAACTTTCTTAAATGGAAAAGAAGAAAAAATGAAAAGGCCCATTTTCCAAGGAGGGAGCTGGGGCCACGATCTTTCCATTAGGCGGACCTGCATAAGAATCTATAGATTATTTATGCCGGGGGTGGCTATGCAGCCAAATAAAGGAATCTTTGTACAACACTCGCCACAGTTCCCTCGCTCTTTCCCCAGTCGGGCATTTCACCCGGCTCCTTAAATCATCAGGCTTTAATGTACCCCATCTGTGCACCGGCTGCAGCCAGTGAAACCAAAGCCTGTGCTGACTTTGGCCTGCACTTGTGAATGAGCCTTTCTGCAGCAACAGGGGCCGGAAGGGGAACACGAGGCCAACAAGCCCTTTTTGCTCACGTCGTGTCTTTTCTTTTTCTTTTTTTTTTTTTTGAGGAGGGGTCTCACTTTTGTGGTTGAGGCTGGCCCTGAGCTCAGCCTCAAACTCACATCAGAGCAGTCCTCCTGCCTCTGCCTCCGGAGTGCTAGGATTACAGGCGTGAGCCACCACGCCCGGCACTGTGGTATGTGGCACTGATTGTTGCTGGGCGTGAGTCTCCACACCCAGTACTGTATGTGGTTAACCGGGATCGAACCCGGGTCCTTGTGCTTGCAAGACAGGCGCCGGAACCACTGAGCTAAATCCCCGGCCCCATCACGTCGTGTCTTTTCACTCACTGCTCTTCTTCTCCCAGACCCCAGCTCCATCTGTCCACTGATCTGATCATTCCCTGAGCTCTCGCCACGGTCAGGTTCTGATCTGGAGACACGGCTCAGGGACACAAAGAATTTGGGAGAAGGGTGCAGGAGGGACATCTTGGCAAGCAGAGACCCAGAGGCCCGAGATGCCCTTACCTACTCCTTCAGGGAACTGAATGTTTCAAAGGAAATGAGCTGGTTTCCAGGGGCTGAACAAAGTGAGAAAGTGGCTGGAAACCTGGCTGAGAAGCTCTCCAAGGCTGGCAGAGGCCCTGCGCACCCGGCCAGACAGGGCCAACTACACGCTCAATTTCTGTCTACTTACAAGGTCCGGCTCAAATAACCATCTCTTCCAGAAATCCTTGCTGAATACCTGCTCCGAGTAAAAATTCTCATTGCTAATTTGAGATTCTAGACAGTGAGTCTCAGCTTCTCTATCAGCATGAACTAACCTCCTACGTTAAGAATTTCTTGGGTCAAGGGGTTTAGCTCAGTGGTTCTGGCACCTGTCTTGCAAGCGCAAGGGCCTGAGTTTGATCCCCAGTTAACCACATAACAATACTGGGCGTGGAGACTCATGCCCAGCAGCAGCCAGTACCACATACCACAGTGTCAGGTGTGGTGGTTCACGCCTGTCATCCCAGCACTCGGGAGGCAGAGGCAGGAGGATTGCTGTGATGTGAGTGAGGCTGAGCTCAGGGCCAGCCTGAACCACAAAAGCGAGACCCTGTCTCAAAAAAGAATTTCTTGTGAAAGTTAAGTGAGAGCATTTTTTTGGTCAAGTAGTTGTTTGTAGTACACAAAAACTTCTGAAATACACTTCATTGGTGCCTCAGATTTTTATTATACACAGTACGTCTTCATTGCATTAAAAAGGATGTCTTGATTTCCCTTTCAGATAGGGGCAAACATTTTCTTAAAAAAAAGGAAAACTCACAATTCCCTTCCAAGTTGGTGCAGCCCCACTTCCAGTGCCCAGAGAGCTGCTTACCCCTTTCTCTGACTCAGCCTCCCATTTCCAGAAAAGAGGAAGCCCCCAAATTAAATAGGAATTTAAGATAAGATGGACTAGGTGACAAAGGAGCTGGACCGGTGGAAACATAAATAGCATAAAGGAGAATAATTTTCAAAAGTGCAGGGAAGGGAAAGTGGGGCAGAGTGAAAGTTCAGCCTGGAATTTGAGGGCTCCAGACAGCCTGGAACAGGCCTAGAACAGGGGGTCAGTCTTCAGGTTTGGTTTGAGAGCCCGACTACCACAGACTTCCTATGCCAAATCAGCCGGCAGGGCAGAAATGCCCTATACCTCGTGGCAGGGTCGTCGCCCTCTCTGGTGAAGGATACCAAACCAGAGGCAAAAAAAAAAGCAAAGCACCTTTTCTAGCATTTCTTATAAATAGGTCATGAACAGTTGTTTTTTTTTTTTCAGTTGTGGCCCAGGTCTGCACAAAAGTTTCCCCTTTAATGGCATGAAAGATGCTGTTTAAGGGAAAAGTCTCCCGTGATCTTTTTTCTCTTTGTCATGCAGTCTAGTAAAACCAGTTTCTCCTCCCCAGGGAACCTAGGGCCAGGAGGGAGGAAGCTCCCATTGAACCAAGCTTCAAGTATCCAGTTCCTGGATTGCACAACTGATATGCTGGGTTTGCTTATTTCTTACTAACCCCCAGCCTCAATTTTACAAGCAGTTGCTGAGGTTCCGAAGAGAAGAAACAGGCTCTGTTCTGATTCTGACCAAATGTCAGTCCGCATTACCTCATAGAAAGGCCCTGAAGGTCCTCACAGGCCAGTGGGTCAGGTCCTCAACAGTCCACTTCTATTCCTCCCCAAAGGCCACTCATGTTGGTCATGCTCTCCCTGGGGCTTGCTAGGGGCTCTCTGCTCTCAGCTAGTATGCCCTCCAAAACGGCCTCTGCACGTAGCTAGTGACAGAGCCCTTGCCTAGCAAGCGGAAGGCCCTGGATTCAATCCCCAGGTTGCAAACAAAAACAACGAATCCTTTACAAGACCCTATCACTCAGTCTTCAAATTCATTTTCCCAACAGAAAGCTCTCTTCACAGAATTCGTCTGCCAACCTAAACCAAGCACGCCGAGCAGAAGGCTCCAATCATTCCTTAGCTCCTCCTTCTGGCCTGCAAGCTGCCAGAGCCCAAAACTTCCCACAAGGATCATCTCTCATTTTCAAGACACCGAAATCAATCCTGTCCCTATAGCTCAGGGCTGCTTCTTAGTTAAGCAAGACAGACGTGAGGGCCGGCCATCCCTCCGTATGAAATGAGCTACAATATCCTCGTCACAGGAGAGCTTGTAAAGCTCTGCAAGCTCGCCAGCTGTAAGCGCCCTCCCCAGGGGTAGGCAGGAAAGGTCTGCAGGAAGCATGTACCTTGGAAATTAGTTCATCATGATTGGCCAGGTGAGCCCGGCAGTGAATGCAGCTGTAGGTCCGGTGGCAGGAGGGCAGATATGCCTGGAAAGTCTTGGATCTTGTCATCTTCACCATTGGCGCCGCTGAGCGTGCGGTGAACTCTGGGGCTGCCCACGAGGCACTCCCACAGGACGGGTCGCACGGGAAACACCGGAAGACACAGGTAAAGGCCGTGGTTTGGCAGGGGGTGGTGTGGGGCAGGCTCCACACACTGGTGATGTCTTCAGAGCAAGGACCCTCACGCAGAGGTCTAGGGCTGGTTCTCAGAGCCTGCAGTGCCAAGGGAAGGGAACGGCATTAGCGAAGGGACATTTCTTCCTCTGAGACAAGCGGAGTCCAAATGTCAACCGGAAGCAGCGACACGGCCGGTTGAAATGACCCCCTTTCGTCTGTTTCTCGTATCGCGCCCAGTCTGCCCGGGGGAGGACTTTTCTAGAGCTCGGGTCGAGTCACAGCTCAGCACTTTCAGCAGATGCTCAGGTACCTAGCCAACCACTCTCATCTCCATCTCCAGATAGTGGCCAGGACTGAAGATGGCTGGGAACGAGCGAGCATTCACTCTTAGGACACACCACCCACACCTTTTCCCAGCATACAGTAGTCACATCCAGACTCCCATCCGCTTCTGGATTCTGAATGAGCCCTAGCACTTCAAGACACCATGTACCTGTGCAGCCAGCAAATCCCACACCAGCCTTGCCAAGGGATGTGAACGATCAACTTCTCCATCGGCAGGACCCAAAGGGCTAGCCAGCATGTTTGGGCAAAGTGATTCCCTGTGAAACACTTTCCTCAAAAACTGATGCCCAGGTCGTTTTTGTTAAAAAGTAGGTAAATGAAACTGATGGTCTACTCAGCCTCTTATGATGGTGAAACTCGAGGAGGAGAGTGAATTTTCCTCCAACCCTCAGACTTCCCATACTCACCCCACAATATCAAACACCTCTAGCACCTCCTCCCCCTCTCATTCTAGGGGGACATGAGGACACTGAGAAAGCAGGGTGGCTCCCAGGGTAACCAAGGGGGCAAGTTAAATCCAAGGACAGGTCCGAGGGCAGGGCCAGACGTGCTCTGCTTCCCGCCTCACCTACCCGGGGTTCTGGCACTGGCTGTTCCCTGGACTTCATTAATGGGGTGGTGTTCCCACTCGCCTACCTCCCAGGAGAGCGCTGAGTGTTAATTAACACCTGCGTCATGCTTTGAAGATGAAATTATTTAGAGTCCAGGAAGGAAGAAAAACAGAATCAGATCTTCCTTGCTGCATTATGTCTGGGATCCATCCATCTGTGCATTTGAGAGAAAACGTGCAGAGCAGTCTCCTCTCAACCTCACTGAAAGCAGCTCTTCCAAAGGGAAGACACTCGCGGAAAGTGCTGTGGCTCAGTGTGCTGTACCTGCCTTGCATGCACAAGGCCTGAGTTTAAGTCTCAATACTGAAAAAACACATACAGTAAAACCAATAAAGCATCTCAGGTCTAAAGAGCTCTGTTAAACGCCAACAAAGCTGAGGATCTGGCTCAGTGGCACCGTGCCTCCCTTGCAAGTACAACATCATGAGTTTGATCCCTGGTACTACTACAAAAGAAAACAACTCAACAGGCCAAGTGCAACAGTGTATACCCATAACGCCAGCATCTAAGAGGCTGAGGCAGGAGCACTGCCATGAGATTGAGCCCAACCTGGGTTACACAGTAAGTTTATCTCCACCCAGAACTGCATAGCAAGATCCAGTCTCCAAAAAAAAACACCAAAAACAAACAAAACCCTCCAAACAAATAAGCAAACACCATACCAAAATCACTTCAACAGATTTATCAAGGAGAAGCTGCTCCCCTCCAGCCAGCTTTCCTACCCAGCAGGCCTTGTAGCCACTGTACTCCTGGGACTCTAGGTCTCTTCTTGTCCTGGACTCAAGCACAACCATAGTCACTAGGCCTCACCCTACCATGAGAATACGTTCCTCCCGCAGCCCAGAACCAAACAAGCTCCGTATCCCAGGTGTCCAGTTAAATGGGAGGTACCACAGGGTGTCAGACCCTCCAGGTCCTGGGCGCAGAGCCATCCCCGCTCGATCTTCCCTGTTATCCTTAGGGATAGTGGAAGCTGGTTAAACTGAACGTGTCTCCTAGATGGGGAGGGGCTGGGGAAGGAGGGGCTGACAGCCTACGGTGAGCAAGCCATCGGATAACCTCTCCATACTCCCATTTCCCTGTCAGGCAGGAAGGAGGCTTCCTGGGAAGGGGAGAGCTGATGAGTTAGGGAAAGAGAGGTAGGGGAAAGCAAGCAGTCAGCTCCCCCAGGGCCCAATGCTTCTGAAGGCCAGGGCCTCGCTGCCCTGTCGGGAGCCAGAGAAGCACTGGGCCATCTTTTTACACAAACACCCAGGGAAGAAAGGGAAACAATGACCCCAGCTGCCTCCCTGCGTTCACAGAGCAGCTACAGCCTGTTTTCTTATGCATGCAGACAGCTTCTAAATTATGCATTTCCCTGGAGTACAATTATTTCTTTTCTCACTTCTCTTCTGTAGGAAACCCAAAAAAAGTTCACAGGCAGGTTTCTGGTTATTCTCAGCTTCAAGCCCAAATCCCCAAACTTACTCGGTTACTTTCTGCAGAACAGGCATTTACAGTCTGTATTAAACGTCAGTATGTCACAAGCACAGCCTCGTGCGCACATTCGTTCCTCATCATGGCTCTGAGCATAAAGAGAAAAGCGACAACTCCACCTCAGGGGCTGCGGCCCGGGCTGGCGGAGGACACAGAACCTCGCAAAGCCGGGCCGAGGGGCGCAGGCTGCGGCCGCGGAGGACTCACTCTGCCCTCTTGTTCTTGAACATGAATTCTCAGGCCTCTGAGAGAAGTGACTCCTTCTTTAGAGAAAGAAAAAGAGACTTGCTGAAAATGCAGTTCAGGCAACTGGTCCAGGACAAGCTGAAGAAGGGTAAAGGGGCAGGAAAGGAAATTGGGCTGGCGAGCAGAAAAGCCGAGCACCGCCCGAGGAGTCATCACCTAATACTGAGACAGAGTCTCACTGTGCAATTCAGTGTTCATATTCTCATGGTAGGGTAAGGCCTAGTGACTATGGTTGTGTTGAGTCCAGGACAAGAAGAGACCCAGAGTCCTAGGAGTACAGTGGCTTAAACTCACTGTGTAGTGTGGGCTGGCCTCAAACTTGCAGTGATCTTCTTGCCTTGGCTTCCTGAGCACTACAATTATAGGCATATGCCACTATGCCCAGCTGACTTCCTCCCTTGTAATGAAAAACTTAAAAAGCTAATTCTTAGAAAAGTAAAACAGGTAATTTTTCTATAAAGGAAAGAATTTAGAGTTAAAGGGCTGCAGACCTTACCATCTTTTATTTTTGGACTTTGGTCCCTGTTAACAGTGTCACACAATCCATGACTTCATGAGTCCAACACACTGAGCATTTTGTGAAGTCCAGGCTGATTTGCAACAATAATCAAATGTGCTCTATATTTAAAAGCCTCAGGGCACATGTATAAATTAAATAGTATTTTAAGTGAACTAATAATCCATCACAGTGGAAATTAAAGGAAGATTTGCTACCACCCCCAGCTGGTTTCATGCTGACCAGCACAGAAAGAACAGATGTGAAATGTGAAATATTATGACTAAAAACAAAGGTTTTAGATACACCACCTCAAAAGCCAAATGCAGAGGGAGTACATGCACCCTGACCAGCGGGCCTCTAACACTAGGAGTCACAGCGACAGCTGGAACCCAGCCCCAAGCTTCCGAGTGTCACCAGGAGGGAAGGAAGGTCCACGCTGTTCATTACACCATAAAGGACACGAAGAGTGAGGCAGACGCAGGACGGATGGACACACATGGACACACACACACACACACACACACACAGTGTCTTAGAAACCGACCGTGCAGGTAGAACTCGCTACAGGAAGCTACTCCTCCAGACCCAGAAAGGACCGTCCACCAACATCTGTCTCTGGGTTCCTGTTTTCTCGGGGTGTTTTGGCAGTGAGTAGGCGAAGACAGGAAAAGAAGTGGGCCCTGGAATCTCACAATCCAGTTCCACGCCTTCCTCGCTGGTTGACTTTTGGCAAGTTATCCAACCACTCTGACCCTCGGCTTTTCTACCTCTAACAATAACAAGTGGTACCAACCTACACAGGATGCTACATATTAACTGAGATGACCTAAGTGGGTGCGGTGATATGACTGTAATCCCAGCTACTCTGACGCGAAGGCGGGAGGATTTCAAGCTCAAGGCCAACATGGGAGTCCTGGGTTGGCCTGAGATGCCAGTTCAAAAACAAAAACAAAAAAGCAAAGAAAAAGACAACAAATGAGATGACCTGAGTGCTCATACAGAGCTGCCACTCAATACACACAAATAATGGGAGCTGTTATTTTTAGTGGGCAGTGAAAAATAAAACAGATGCTACTCCTTAAAAACTAAAAGAGGGCTTGAGAGTTCAAGGAGTTGAGCTTTAAGAGCATCTCACTTCTTCTCTTTCTGCTGTTCAAGTTGAAGCTCAAGCCTGTGTGTAGCCTGCTCCGGCCATTAGGACACTTTTAGCCTCTAAAAGGTCTCAACTGGGAAATCTCTCCAGACCTAGAAATCTCGGCACAGGGAATGGTACCCAGGGACTCCTTCATGGCTACGCTCAGATTAACAAGCCCTGGAAGACCCCTGCGATTCCTTCTCCCTCTCATCTACTACCTACATTTCAGTGACTCTTCTCTATTTACAAGTCAGACATAATGGCACACACACCTGTAATCCCAGCACTCTGGGAGGCTGATGTAGGATGACAAGTTCAAGCCCAGCCTGGGCAACTCAGTCCCTCAGAAAGAGACTACCTCAAGAAAAGAAAAAAAAAAAAAAAAAGCCAGGGCACGGTGGCTCAAACCTGAAGTCCCAGCACTCAGGAGGCTAAGGCAGGAAGAATGCTCGGAGTCTGAAGCCAGCCAGGGCTCCATAGTGAGTTCAAAGCCTGTCTGTAACAGAGAGTGAAACCTTATCTCAAAAAGAAGGAAAAGAAACAAAGAGAGAGAAGGTCTGGGTATGTAGCTCGGCAACAGAGTACCACCCGGTGTCTTGGAACCAAAATAAATAAATAAATAAATACATGTTTTGTTTTTGTTTTTTAAAAAAAGAACCGGAACCATTTCAAACCTCAGCTCCATCATTTACTAGCTAAGAACTTGGACAAATTCCTTAACTTTTCTGGACCTAAGGTCAGTATCTACCCAGAAATACTTCTGTGCAGGAGAATGAACTCAGTTCACAGAGATGACAGACCCAGCACAGGTGCCTGGCATGGAGTCACCACACTCCAGGTGGGCTCTGTTCCTCCAACCACGCAGGCCCCTCCTGGGCCTTACCCACCTGCCGCACTGTTGCTCATGGGTCTCACCAGCATGTCAGAGCTTTTTCAGGTACTTAGGTTTCGACAGTTTGAACTCACTCTGTAGTTCCAGCAACGCCAGGCCCCTGCAGTCACACATGTGCCGTCGTACGGATGCCATTCCCTCGTCTGACACAGCCTTCCCACTTCTTGCTACCCGAGCTCAGCTCAGACGCCCCCTCCTGTACGGACCTACCTTGACCCTACTGACACTGGAATTCCTTTTCTACTGCTTCTGCACCACTGGAATTCCTTTTCTACTGCTTCTGCACTCTACACTAGAGGACAGAGACCACGCAGCAGGTGGGACATGGCAGAGGCCAATGCTATCGCTGGGCGGAACTCGCCCTGTTTCTCACTGGGCTGACTGGGGCAGCTGCTCACCTGCACAGGGGCACAAAGTCCTCTTCCTTCAAACCCCTACGCACTGAGGAAAGAGGCCGGGCACCCTGGGTTCCCAAGCACCATCCACTCCTTAGCTCCCCTCACAACTCCCACTCAGGTCCTGTGCTGAGACACCAGGAAGCCATGATTCTCCTAGACTACAGATGACTTTTCAAATCCTGGATGTTCCCCAGAGGCCTGCCACTCGTGGCTGTTCTTTACATTATTGGGTCTGAGTATAAAAGAAGAACTTCTCAGAAAGCCGTAAAAGGACTAAAGGCCAGAGGGCAGCACTGTGTCTGAGCACCCATGTTGTTTTGCCATCTGTGAGGAGTGAGAGAAGCCTGGATAAGTGCTGGTGGCCTTGGAAAGGGGGCAGGAGAGCGGTTTCTGGGGCTAGGAGACAGGACAGGGTGAAGCTGGGCAACTCCGGGAGGCAGCAGGATCCAAAGTTCGCGCCGAGCCTTGGCAACTTATCCAGACCAATCTTGTCTCAAATTTCAAAAAGGGCTGAGGATGCTCAGTGTGAAGGCCCTGGCTTCAACCCTCAGTAAGGTCTTAGGGTGGCAGCCACGCTGTGGAAAACTACTGCGGAACAGCTAGTTGTCGTCTTTACTCAGCCTGCTCTCACCAGAAGCCCAACCCAGCCAGGGTAGCACAGCCGTCCTGGCCTGCAGATGGGGAGGAGTCGTGGTACCAGGACAGGAGGCAGGGGACCGGAGGGGCTCGGATGCAGCCCGGGTGCTCTCTCGAGCTGTGTGGCACTCCCCGAAGGAAGCTGTAGTGTCTACCTCCTGGCAGACACCCAAGAATCAGAATGATGATGCAAAGGGGCCTTCGAATGAACAGCCAGTCTCTTTGATTAGCTACAGGCATCCTTCCCCTCGAGGGAGAGAGGGCACAGGGCGTTTCCTACTCCCAAAACTAAAGGAACAACGTCTGTGAGCCCCAGGTTGATTCATGGCAGTCAGGAGGTTAAGGCCTAAACCATCCCCTTAAAGGTACATTGTGGTTCAAGTGGCTTCCCTGGGGACCTGTTATTATTGTTGTCATTCCAAACAGATGCGCTTATCGCCTTGGGAAAGTCACCTCAGTGGTCTGCACTGGCTGCTCTGGCTGCTCGTGTCAGCATGGGGCCACTGTTGAGGTCGGCACTGAAAATCCCTCCTTAAAACTGTCACAAGCTGATCGGGAAGACACAAAGGAAAAACCACTGTCAACATTTTATGGATACCTGTTTTATGGCCTGGACCCAGGTGGTACTTCAAATCCATCTAACCGATAATAAAAACCAGCTGGATAGAGCCAAGAAGGCGTTCTCCTTCAGAAAAACAAATCATGCACCGTCTCAGTCCTGACACAGGGCCTCAGACTTCCAGAGGACTGTCTGTCAGACCATAATCCCACATGGTCTCTCAGATCCTTCAGCACTTTAAAGTCCTGACTCCACACTGTAATGATGCCTGTCAGCTGAATCCTACCCCAGAGCCGCAGATCCATCCACCAGCCTCCACCTGGTTAAGGCCTTGATTTCAGCGAGGTCACAAAACATGCCTCACATCTGTTACAACATCTGGTTAGAAAAGAGGCCATCCCCTCGGAACATCCTGTAGCTTCCATATCATTTACTAGTTACTAGCAGTACCTGTTGTTGGCTAGATGTCAAGGAGATCGGTTATTGCTCCAAGAGGTGTCGGCCTTGTCAATAAAAAACAATGTGAAAGCCCCGAGTGTCTGTCTGTCTAAAGGTAGATTACTGAGGATCCTCGGCTAAAGCTCATCAACTTTTTCTTTCCTTATACAAATTCAAGCTCCAAAAAGGATTTAAGTTCACTTCTAAGAACACATATACAATAGAGTAAGTTTTACAATAGACTAAGAGATTAGAGTGGATATTAAAATTAAGAACGAATAGAGAATTTGGACAGAGAGATGTTTGCTGTCAAACTGCTAAATAATTACTGAAGTTCAACTGTGAATTTGGCTTTGAGCTCCTAGTAATCACACAAGAGAAAATAACACAACGTTTATATTCCCTATAAAATTAAAGCATTCCTGGGGATTTGCCTCAGTGGTTCCAGCACCTGCCTCACGAGCGCAAGGTCTTGAGTTCGATCTCAAGTGCCAAAACAAGCAGACAAACAAATAAATAAATAAATTTTTAAAAGTATTTTGGTCATTCAGGATGCAGATTTTGAAAGAAATTTTCCTGTGGGAGGCCACAGAGGAGACAATAAACAATTTAGTACTCAAAAGCACCAGACCATACCAAGAATTCCTACCACGTCATCTTCTCTCACGACTGTTCTTGGAGCGCTCCGCTATCTATGAAAGCAGTGTGACAAACACCAAAAGCGCACTCAGGAAGGATCGGGCGGCCAAGAACACGCACTTCCCAGCGATAACGCGGTTCTCGGGAGGAAGAGCGGCAGCACGGTGGCTTCTGCTAAGGCCTCCAGAGTGTCATCAATCACAAGATCCGAGGAACAAAAACACAGGCGGCTCTGACGCGCCAAGTCCAAACGCTAACGCTGCGCAAACTACAGTCCGCCGCCACAGCCTGAAACTCAGGCGTCTTCATCCCGCTCCTCCCAGCTCCTCCCCTCTCTGAGCCTCAGTCTGCACCTTTCTCCTTCCGCCCAGGCCCTGCCTGCTCCCCTGGACAGTCTCCCTCAGCCCCTTGAGCCTATGGCTCTTGTGACTCCTTCTCTAAAGGACTCTCCTACTAGCCCCCGCCCGTGGACATCCACTGGGACGTCCAGAG
Organism: Petromus typicus; assembly: GCA_004026965.1. Taxonomy (NCBI): domain Eukaryota; kingdom Metazoa; phylum Chordata; class Mammalia; order Rodentia; family Petromuridae; genus Petromus; species Petromus typicus. The sequence continues at coordinate 1,237 of PVIR01020751.1, read as the reverse complement.
CCAGAGCCAATGGCTCGCCCTGGTGTAGTGCATGGGCAGAGCACTCACCTCCAACGTGGGAGGCTCTGGGTTCGATTCCCAGCACAGGTGGAGAAAAAATACTATGAAAAAAAGGCAAAAATCACCCCATCATCTTTTCTCTCCTCACCTTTAACCCAGTTCTCTTCCTTCTGCATCAAGATCCAGCTGCCCGCGGAGGAAACAGCCTTTGCTCTCTCTCTTCTAGATAGCATTTCATTGCTTCTATTTTTTTTTTTTTTTTTTTTTTTTTTTGAGATAGAGTCTCACTATGTAGTTCATTATGGAGCCCAGGCTGGCCTTGAATTCAGAGATCCTCCTGCCTCGGCCACCTGAGTGCTAAGATCACAGACGTGCACAACCAGGCCTGGCTAGTTCTGCATCTTAACCCACGGCCCTGCCATCATAGTCACCAGTGGTGCTGCCAGCTCTATTCTCTGTCCCCATGGACTGTGCTCACTCCTACTGGACTAGGCCTGGACTCAGCTCTGACCTCTCCAGCCAGTCTGGGATCCTATTTATAAAACACAATCAGATCACCTCTCTCACATTTTAAAGCCGCCAGGGGCTTCATGACAGCCTACAGAACATGGTCTAACTAGTCAAGTGCCAAGGCCCAACAGTCTGTAACAGCTAAATCTTGGAAACAGCCCAAATGCATATTAAAAGATGAATCGATAAAGAAGATGTAGTTTTATTATACAATGGAGTACTACTCTGTCATAAAGAAGGATGAGCTTGAGACATTTATAGCTAAACGGACGAACCTTGAGACTACACTCTAAAATGAAATAAATTACACACGCATATTTAAATATCATATTGTTTCTTTGATGTGAAAAAATCCCAATGGAAATAAGGACTAAAATGTATAGCAGACATTGGGAAATACAAAGAAAGTATTCAAACAGGAAGGAGGACAAGGGAGGAAGAGACAAGAAAAAGGAGTAAAAATAGAAGGGGAAAAAATGGAAACAAAGCTTCTGTATATAGGGAGGGCTGAGGGGCTATGAGGAGGGGATGAGAAAAGGGGCGGGGCAGGACATATCTGTCATGGACAGATACAAATTTCCTTCGAGTGTTATCATTGCATATCTCTAAAATGTGCCAATAAATGTTTAGCTTCAAAAAAAAAAAAGAGCCAGGCCCAGCTGTCCTGGTCAGGTGACCTCTCCACGCCACTGGAAACCTGTTTCCACAACAGACAAATCAGTCACTA
>PVIR01020750.1:0-30082 GCA_004026965.1 Petromus typicus | reverse complement strand
AGATGTAACTTTATTATATTCATCAGAATTCACAGGGACTCCCGGGACCCTGCCAGGGCTCAGAGCTCACAGGACAGAGCCTGGCTGAGGGCACAGGATACTGCGGCGCGTGCGTTGCTCAGAGCCTCTGATGACAACAGCATCGCCTTTCACTGGCGCGTTGCAGTCTTCGATTTTAAGGACAACACTTTTACTAAGTGTATATTTAGTAAACTTATCAAAATGAAAAATAAATACATTGCTTAAAATTTATAATGCAAGTAGAAAGAATAATCCTATTTAATTTTTAAGTAGTATATATGGATGAGATAGTAAACAATAGCTGCAGAATTCTACATTTTGCTGGCAGAAACATAATTATTTTTAGCTCAATGAATTCTGCAGAAAATTTAAAATTGTACCTAGTTCTATTCCCCAAATAGGATACTTCAGCTTTTTTATGCTGAGAAATATTTTTATGTTAATTTTTTCTCTTAGTTTTGAAACAAGTTCTCATTATGTAGTTCAGGCTGGCCTAGAATTCACCACATAAGCCAAGCTGGGCTTCAACTCTCAGCAATCCTCCTGCCTCAGGCTCCCCAGTGTTTGGATTACAGGTGTGGTCACACCTGGCTTTTATATTTGTTTCTAAAACATACTAAAGAGAAACAAAATTTGTGACTTCACAAGTCCATTAATACTTAAAAATATTAACAAGACTATTAAATTTAAATTGTTGCTATCTAATTGAATTAAGTTTTACACAGTAAAATGAATAGTTTCTTTTTTTTAAAGGACTTTTAGATTTAATAAGATTGCACAAAAGTGAGACTATAAGGAACATAAATTTATGTGTTACCTGCACTTCATTTTCTTGTAAGAGCCAATGAAAACTTCAACATGCCAATATTTTTCAAATTCTTCTGTTGTTCATGATCACAAACTTACACACAAATATTGTGGAAGCATCTCTTGGATAATATTGTCTGTATCCCAGTTACCTTTGTAAAACCAAATACAGTCATTTTAATTGCCAGTCTTATGTAAGTCACATCCACGTGGGACACAGCAGGAGATCTTGTACCTACCATTCGGTCTGACAGCTGAGGACTGTAGCAGTTCTCCTTTCTCTCCTTCTTCCACTTTTCTGCAGTGCTTTTCCTCTGTAATATCTCTCCCTGCTCCTGATATTCATCCTCCAGCACTGCCAGTACCACACAGATGATCAGGAGGTTGAAGGACAGAAATTGACTTTCTCACAATTCTGGACAGTGTAAGTCTCAGGTCAAAGTTAATTCACCATGATTCACTTCTTAACACACCATTCTCCCTCATTAGGGACCTTCTCCTTTCAAGTGCTGTTGTCCTACAGAACATTTTAGCATCTTTTGTGCTGTCTCTTCTGTATTTAATTTCATCAACGAACACTGGCCCCAGTTAAATGGATCCAAAGCATGGTGACTTTCCTTAATTCTCTGTGCTGTGACTGTGACCTTCCCTGAGGGTCATGTGACATGCAGGGTGGTGTTTGGGCTCTGCAGGGCCATCCCTAAATGGCTCACTGAAGTTATCCCCAAGTCTACAACAGTTCCACTCCTGAGTGACTTGCCCTGCACTTCCTGACTGTGTGCATTTGTCCTTAGACTTGCAGGAGCATTGGGAGAAATAAAAGTAGTAACAGTTTTCAAGTATTGAAAAAGACTCACATCTTTTGATAGCTGCAAAAGAATTCTAGGTTTATCACATATCTTTTCCCAAACTTGAGCTGTTGCTTAGAAACTTCAAGCTGCTGCTTCTCTCTTTGGAAAACGAGAATAGAGTATGTATTTACATTATTACTGCACAAAATTGCTGTAAACTCTTAACTCTTTTAATATACCCAACTTTATCTTTGCCTCCTGACTGCATAATAAGTGGGTTTTTTAATTGTTACAGCATAACTTACTGTTTTGATAAACCTGCTTATCTGGAAATTTATAATTCAGTATACTTTTTGAAGAATTCTATTTTTTTCAGAGTTGAGTAATGCAATTTGTGCTAGAAACTAGAGACTGCAATGTGTTATGGTAAACCACTGGGCCATCTTAATAAGATGAATTTTGAAGAAGGAGCTTCCATTACAAATGATCAAAGGTGGAGTATAAAGCTTGGAAAACATTTACCATGGCCAACCCAACAGATTTCTTCAGCAAAAACAAACTGATAATTAATATTGCTGTTGGCAAGCTATCAAAGAGTTCTGTGCACAGTACTGGTTACATGTATCTAGACATAGTTCATGACTCTAAAATCTGTGCATTAGAAGAAATAATCTTGTATAACTCTGTGCAACAATTAGTGTATTTTCTCCTTCCAAAATGCTTTCTGTGATGTTGATGTGGGATGAAAAATAAATGATGAATCTTGCTAGGGTTTTAATCACCCAAATGGCATCTTTTTTCAAAGAGTATAATTGATATCTTCTAGTAATAGTTCAGATGGGCACTGTGATTTTATGTATTTTGAATTTGTAACACAGAGAGAACAGATGTATAGTAGTGAGAGTGCATCGCTGTGATAAAGAGATGCAGAAAATTATATTTCACAGAGGTTCAGTGGAAACCAACTCATAGATGGATATTATCAGCATTATTAAATCTTTGTGAAAACTCAATCTGTTTTGTATGTAGATATAATGAAACTTGAAAAGAAGTCATAAAGAGTATTTATGGATATATTATCTAATATTTTTGTAAAGATATCAAGATTTTAAATATCATGAAATATATTTACAACATGTTATTCAATTAGAAAGCAAGTGTTCAAAGAGACACTGGACACTGTACAATATATATCAAAACATGATAAACTAGTCATATAACGGTTCTGAGTATTTTATGCAGAATGTAGCAGTTACAAACTAATAAAACAAGACTAAACAAGAAGATAATAGTTTTCTATCATGTTCTCTTTGGAAAATGGAAGTCAATGTGAATAAAATCACTGCGTTTGGATCTCTTACCCTCCTTTTCACTCTGATAATCGTTCTCTGTCATTAAAAAAAAGACATTTGGTGTGAATCATGGCTTGAAACTCAGAATACTCTTTCCTCTCCTTCCTGTCCTCTCTCCTGCCAGTGCTTGCTTCCTCTTTTCCCATTTTCCTTCGTTCCTTCCATCTGCTCTCTACACAGCCCTGTTGCATGCACTTCTGGAGAGTAAATCCCTGTTCTGGGAGGCAGAGGTTCTGAGCGGCCCCAGAGCCCAGCTCGGGAAGCTCCGCCCAAGGGAAGAGATTAGCGCAGCACAGGGTGGTGTCGCTACTGACACAGCACTATGGCCGAGTGTGAACAAGTATGCTTTAGTACACCCTGGGAAGGCGCTCTGAGGGTACTGGGCAGACGCACTTCACAGAAAAGGAAATATACTTGATTTGGCTTAAAATCAAGTACTTGTTCACCAGGTACAAATGAAGGGCCGTTCCTAATAAGTAATGTTTGCAAATTGTCAAGTAGCATAAACAGATCAGAATAAGCATTTCCCGTGCATTTTTTCCTATTCTTTTTTGTGACTTTGAGCAGTACTTTTGAATAATTAGTGGGACAGTATCTTAACAGACAAGGACTCAGTTCTTTAGCCCAGAGTTTTCAGAGACTGACAAGAACAAAGCAAAACTAATGGGAAGAGAATATCTTGCAGCATAACAACTGTATGATGCAAAGACACCCCTAAAGCACAGTTATCACTGTCAACTGTAAACAGCATACACTGGCCGCTAAGTGTTTTTCTATTAAAATCAGTGCATAAGGCTCTCAGGTTCACTTTTAGCATTTTCCTTTTTCTTCTATAAGTGCATCGTTCTGCATTATGTCCACAAGCGGCAGACCTGACAATTCCCCACTGAAAATTTTTAAATGTTCTGTTTCTGTGCTACTATTAACATTTGCATTTTCCACAAAGACCCCACCTTGAACGCATTTAAAACACTCTGTATTTTTCAGACATGTCCTGTAAAATGCAGCCACCTGCTGTTTGTCCCTATGGAGAGGATTTTGGTCTTTCTATGAGCCTTTAGCTGGACGTCTCCTTTGAACCTGGTCTGTGCCAGGCTCTCTACTCTGTTTTATGCTTTGCCACAGTCAGGAGGAAGAGAACTGCTGTTCCTGGCTTTTGGGATATAACAGTGATTCTTAGATGCTGAGCTGAAAACAGATCTCCAAATACAAGAAATGTGGTTGTCATTGTGTTGCCAATAAACAGACCCCCTTTCCACAGAAGCTTGAATTTTTTATTGTTTGTGCCATCTGCGTTGACTGACTGTAAGCTGACTTCACTCCAGGCTTGAAGCATAAAAAAGCATAGTCTGATCAGGAAAAAGGGACATTTTTATGGCTAGATATTTGAGTAGGGAAACAGTAGGAGACGAAGCTAGGAATAAAAATATGAGCTGACTGATGGTAGATTCTGATATATGTGCTCAATATTTCTGCTTTGTCCATCAGACAGCCAGGAGATATTGAAAGATTTTCAACAGAAAACATTTTCAAGTTTTCATTTCAGCTGAATCATTTTCATAAGGGAAGAATTTGTTTCAGTGGGGTGTTTGCAGAAGGAGGTAGATTAGAAATTAGGAGCTTGTGCTTCATCTAGAAGTGATTATTTTGACAGTGTTTAATGCCATGGACATGTGCATTGGGCCGACACATATCACCAATATGTATACACGCTTGCACACACATGCACACACTCACAAGAAAGAAAGACGTGAGCTAAATGTTGTACATCAGTCATCCCAGATGTGCATGTTGGATCCAGGTAAAGGATATAACTGTCGCATGCCAGCCCTTCCCGCTCCTATTCTACCCACTCGTCAAGCTTGGTCTATAGCGACCTGTGGAGACGAGGCCCTGGTGACAGCAAAGTGAAACTGAAAGCCACACTGATACTATGTTAGTTATATTACTCTTCTTCCATTACTTCTTCTACCCCCTTTCTTTATAGTCACTGCATTTGTATAATATTGATCTTTCTATATCAAAATGTAAACATACCAAAACCTGATTTACCTACTAAATCATATATATTTTAGGATTTTTTAAAAGTATATTGAAGTTCAGGAAATCTACAATGTGTTGTACTCTTGAGAGCTGCTGGAAATCACGTGCAAAATGTTATCACAAAGTGGTCAGGGTGGGAGAAATTGTCTCCTCACATCCAGCCACTGTTCAGTGTGTAAATACTTTAAAACACAGTGCTATGGATTGGAAACATATGTAAATTTTTATAGTCCATAAATTTAAATACAGCAAAAAGAAAAGTAACTTGAGTAATGGAAATAGATTTCACTATATATAAACAAATTGTTTTTATTTTAAATTCCAAGTTATTCACCTCTGTTATATGTGCTAGGGTATAAAAGAACAATGGTTTACACTGACAGTTAGACAAAGGCAAGGTAAGGAAAAGAAGGGAAGGGAAGGGGAGGGGAGGGGAGGGGAAAAAGGAAAAAAACAAAATAAGGGAGCTAAGGAGGAAAGAAAGAAAGACAAAACATGATTTAGTCACCGGTTAATAGACTGACCTCTGAATTTGATCCTAAAGTCACATGGTTCCCAGGGCTAACCACACACAGTTTCCCTCACTGTACTGTGTGGCCCAGGTGCTAAGGAACATGAAGGATGTGGGAAGCCACCCCGGACAGCAGCTCAGCGGCCTCACGTAGACATGCTTCACGTGTAGACATGGACAAGGTGCTCCTGCTTCAGTAATCCAGGGGCCCGCGGGGCAAGAAGAACAGAGGAGAGAGCGCCCAGGGAGCCACGGCGCGCCTGAAGGACGAACAGTGAGAGGTTTGACTCGAACAATCAGGGAAAAGGACTTGAGAAGATTCAATTCAGCATTTCACTTTGGAATGAAAAGGTCAGTGTCTTTCATTTTTAACTCATTGAGGACGCTTCTAGCGGTGGAGACGAGGACCCGCCATGTAGATACAGAGTCTGAAAGGGACACAGGGTGACAGTGACAGGAAGGAGTGTGGGAAAGAGACCTCAGGACTGCAGAAATTCTCTCCAGCTCCTCAGCTGAGCTAGGACTCAGGGAAGTGGGAGATGAATGAAGAGTGTTTCTATCACCTCCGGCCTCACGCATGCGTGTCCTGAGCTTTGGGGCTGCTTCTTATTTGCATGTCTGTTTCAGTGTTACTGGTAACTTCCTTTTCCAAACTTCGCATGCTGCTCCAGACACATTTCATCTGAGTCACCCTCCCTAGGGATGGATGTGCATTTCTTCTATTCCAAGAATGTTGAGTCCCTGAAAGGCAGAAATCACTCATTCCTCTCTTCTCCAATTTCTACTCTACAGAAGAAAGTTTAATATCAGCCTTATAAAAAATTGCCAAACACTGTCAGCACTTTCCTATAAAATTTGTTCAGATTTTCAAAAATACTGTAGAGGCTTTAAAATTTTAAATGGTTTTACATATGAATAATAAAAGCTTTTTAAAGATGATTTTGTAGCTGGTAGGCATTTGATGATATGAGAAGGATAAAGTACAGTCACAGGGAAATCCAATTTGCTGTTTGTGTGGCTTGTGATGTGCTAGTTAGTAAGATATTTAAATGTCTGTAACAGCAGGTCAGAGTGATGAATGCATAGAGGTCTTTCTCTTTCACCAACTTCCCTTCCTGAACAGTCCTTTGTCATTGTCATCACATGGTTGACTATTTTATACTGTTAACAATCTGCAAAAATAAAGTTCTTACTCTTGAAGCATTTAAAAAATGTATCATGAAGCCCCCTGACAATGACCAATCTGCTGACAAAAGTGGGCCTGGATGTCCCATACTGAGAGAGGGGTGTCCGGGAAGAGGGAGGCTTCTGGGGCAGTGAAAGCCCTGGTGAGATTCAGCTCGAGACAGGCTGTGTGTCACCTGCTGTGACGACACTGGGCGGCCCTGTGAGTCCCCCAAAGATGCTTCTTCAGGACCAAAGGTCCTGAAAACAGACTTGCTGATTTCTCTCCATTTCCCCTACTTTAACGATGAGGAAGGATCAGTGATGACTTTTCAATTGTGTAGTGGTTCACTCCCATTTCTGTTCCTGCCTGCTTGTTACCTTGGCACAGCTGACCCTCCATTACCCTTAAGGCTATTCCAAATCACCGTGACAGGAATGGAAAGCACCGAGCACACTTGGCACTGACCTGCCTGTCAAGATGGACCACAATTAGTACTGAAATCTCCATATCCACATGAGCAAAGCTACAGCGACTTTGAGAATTCAGCAACTTACCATAATGTTGGAATAATTTCAGGTCTTTCTTTAAATACTCCTTTAAATGGATAACAAATCTGTCCCTCCAAAGTGGTTAAGTCAGGTATTTAAATTCTATATGTGCTTCAGGAGATTTTAATACACTGTCATAGGTTATTTAATAATGGGTTGCCATGTTCAAAACTACCAGAGAGGCAAAGAGAGAGTACATGAGTGAATGTGAAATTATTTGATAGTATTCATTTTATTATTTCTTTGTAGAAAATTTAAAAACTCACTGATTGTCAGATGCCAATTGTTCCATAAATATTACTTAATGAGTTAATGAGTACTATTTGATTCTTAGGAGCTCCAGTGGTGCAATCGGTTAGCACGCGGTACTTATACAGCAGTACATGCAGATTACTATTTGATTCTTAAATTAACTGTCACTAGATAAACAGGTCTTTGTAGTCCTTAGATTAGTCTATTTCCAGAGTTGTTTCTAGGGTTATAATTCTATGGAATTTGATTTGTTTTCTGAGAACAAAAATTCCAGTGGCTCCTTCACGCATGCAATTTTGTTTGTTTGTTGTTTTTTGTTTTGTTTTTATTTTTGTTTTTTAGTCCAGATTGGTCTATGTCATGTAAAGAATCACATGCAGGTGTGAGAAACATTTTATTTTCATCATGTTTTCTTATTGTCAAAGTCAACACTTAAAACTCCAACTAAATACAAATACATGTAAATACAACTTTGATGTTATGACATTCTTGAGAATAGTATAGAAACATTGAGAATTTCACACAGATAACTTCAGGAGCAGCAAACTGTGGATTCCCATCCCTTCACTGAGACTCTGATTGGTCTTTTGTCCTTTGTAGTGTATTGGCCCCACGTTATCACACGAAAGAGAAAAGAAGACTGCAGGAGAAGCTCACCCTAGTGAAGAAGTTAAAGAACTGTGGAAGCTTTTGAAACAATATCTTGCAGGAGAGCCAGCTCTGATGTTCCTGGGTTGGGTCCCGGGATTTCTTCTCTCCTTGGCCCCCAGCATATGCAGGGGAGGCATGGAAACAACTGCAACCAGCTATAACATGCCAAAATTGCATCAACTTCCTGCCCTGTCCATTTCTGCCACTATAACAAAATAGTTGAGACTGACTCATTTACAAAGCAGAAGAACTTGTTTTCTCACTGTTTTGAAAGATCATAGTACTCCAGGTATAGTTTTCTAGTTACTCACCATCTACCTTGTAGCACCCACACCAGCCTCAATTCTACTCAAGAGACAGAAGCCCCAAGGGCCAAATCATCTCTTTAAAACCATCCTTCTTAATACAATCACACTAGCTGCTGAGCTTCACACTAGAAGACTTTGTAGTTAAGATGCTCCAAAAGGGAACAGGACTGCACTGTCTAGAATTTTGGAAGCAGGACCCAGTGACTCAAGTCGCAGAGTATCTCCAACCCTAGTTCTTTCCGTAGTAGAACCAGTGACCAGGCTGATGTTTGGGGATCACAACTAATAAACTGGAAAATCCAAATTATATAGTTATTAAGAAACAAAAACCTTGGTATTCACAAAGCTTGAGAAATGCTGAATATCTACTTAGATTTCAATTTTTGGCAAGGAGGGTGAGCATTGAGACCAGGTGGGAAGCACAGTGCTAAATCTCAGTCCCTCCAGTACCAGAACAGACCGGGTTATGGTGGGTTACGTATCTGGGTTATGGTGCCATTTGCTTTGCTTTCCACTCTCATATTCGAGTCACCACCCAAGTGGTTCTTTCAAGAACTTGTCTTTGCTGCTTCTGCTGTCTGAAGTGTGTGTTATTGAGGTTACCTGGTGCCCCTCATCTGTCACCGATGAAAGCAACACCACAAAACTTATGTCTCAAAACAGAGATCAGCAGGGTAAATCCCACGTGGGCAAATCCAGGCTTATGTCTGCTTTTTACATGGCCTGAAAGCTGAGAGTGGAATTTATATTTTAAACAGTAGAAAAAATCAAAATAAGTATATTTCTTGATGAAGACAACCTATAGACAAAGAGTTTAGTGTCTCACGGTAACATGTCTAGGTTTGTGGTCTGACTGTTCTCTGTCAAGACTAAAACAACAGAGCTGAGGATATGCAAAAGACACCACAGTCCCTTCACAATTTGACTGTTTTTAGAGAAAAGAGAAAAAGTTTGCTGACTCCTACCCTACAGCAATGACGAGCAATATTTATTTTCTTCCTTAGTTTCCATTGGTTCTTCATTCAGGAGTACCTCACCTGGTAACTGTGCCTCAGTCTCCCTCCGGAGCTGTAGTCAGATGATGGTTAAGAACAAAGTTACGGGAAGCTTGACTGAGCTGGAGGAGCCCCCACCAACCTCCACCTGAGCTGGGAAATAGCTTCCTTTGTTACCTGGAAAACAGAGGAGCAACCTCCCCTACCCCCAATTCTTTTCTCTTTTTAATAACCCAGCTTTTTTAGATAATACAGTAATATCTTGTCTCCACAAGGGCTTTATAAATGCGAGCCTATGTAAATATGCTGAAATTGATGTAATCTTCTGACCAACTGACCTGTATTGCTTGGAATAGAAAACTAATCTAATAAGACCTTGGTTCTTTACTCTCCACCTCTTAGGTATCCCCTCGCCCAGTTATGTAATTCTATGCTCCTTGTACCTAAATACAGTGTTTGTAACCTAAGCACCTCATATCTATGACCACACCTCCTTTTCTAGATTGTTTAAGAGACCCCATTTGGTTTCTGGGGGGACTGACCACTATGGAAAGGAATTCCAGGTTAGTGTCAACTGATAATGATTAGTTTGCCTCCAAAGCTACTTAGTGCATCTTCTATTCTCCTGAGCTGATTTGATGTATTTTCTGATGCTTCACAACTACAAAGCTACTATCAAAGTCTACACTTCTGTCTCCAAATATTCATGTTCCTCACTATAAAAGATGAGTCCTCTGCAATGACAAAGCTCCAAAGTCTTCTTGCCATACTGTATTAGCTCAAATCAAGAGTCACTTCTTATAAACTGGTATCAGGAATAAATGGGTCCAAGGAGTCCTCTTCACTCATAATCTGCCGACTTGAGAGCTAAGTGGACTGCTGTGAGGTCCCCAGCAGCAGGACAGAGGTGGTGTGGGTGCAGCAGCCTGGCACCCTCACCCGCAGAGAAAGGCGGCGTCTCAGAGGCACAAGTCCATGGCGGGTCCAACGTGGAGCTGGCACAGTGTGCAGTGCTGGAACTCACCACATGTGAGGGCCTGGACCACCATTTCTTATAGGAAAACGCACACCAATATTGTCTGTAGGGCCTTAGAATGTGCAAACTTATTTGAAAAATCTCAAGAAACAGAAGTTGTTGGTGAGCTTAGGAGACTTGGGGCATCAGATGTGGAAATCTGGCTAATGAAAGCTGACGTTGATCATCATCTTAGGGCTGACTGTGACCCTACTGTGTCCCTGATTGGATGTAGCCTGAGAAAGGCAAACCAGATGCCACAGAAAGCAGACAGACTCCTTCCAAACAGAACACGCTCGCTGTCCTTTGTTGTCGCCCAGGTCTTGTGATGAGCTGTTAATACTCATCTCGACAGATGATGAATGAGCAGCCTCAGCATCCCCTGCCCTTCAAAATCCTCTAGGTTCTTCCACATTCAGACTTGCTGGGCTTAGGCATCATGAATGTTGAATAATAGGCTTAGTAAATAAGGCTGAAAAGGTTAAATTGGAGAAAGATAAGAAAACTTCTAGGCCATTGTTCTTCCTTTCCTAAAAACCATTTCAGAGCCATAAGAGGGCAATGAGATGCCATCCTTTCTCTATAAATCGTCCACTACACAAGCTTACAAAGAAGCCAGTGACCTATTTTTCAGTTTAAAAAGTTATTTTTTACATAGCTTTTTAATTTTAAGCAATGCACATTGATTCCTTAAAGTCATAACAAATGCATAGAATGTACAACCACTTGACATATTTGTTATTTAAGAAACAAACAGTGTAAGTCCAGAGACATAGGGAACCCAGCAGGAGCCTTGCCTGACCCTTCCTACCGCAGAGGAGACCCAGCTCCCCCCTCTGCGTGGTGCTGCTGGGCCAGCATCTGACTCTTACCCTACAGCAATGATGAGCAATACAGCTCCCAGGTTAGGAGCTATCACGGCACATGCACACCATCTCAGGAGGTGCTGAGGGAGAAATCTGACCAACGAAGAATAGTGCAGGGGAGCCCAGAAATGACGCCTTCCCCGCCTTCCCCTAAGAACACACAGCATTCCAAAAGGAGGGCGTGGTTTGTCTCCCTGACCGCCACCTTCACCGAGCAATCAGCGTGTTGCCATAAAACACCGTGTACAGTTCAGGGATACCACCCCCCACATTTGCCTCCACTCCTTCAGTGCCTAAGTTTTCTCCACACCCTGGCAGCTTCAAGATGGCATCTTCCGGGAAAGCTCTGCTGTGTGAGCTGAGGCGCAGTGGTCTGTGATGCGGCAACGCTCAAGGACAAGATTTTATCAGCCCAAGACATCTTGGTTCTTAGAGAAGTAAGCAGTAATGAAAAGGGGGGGGGGAGTTTTCACCTGGAGGAGGGCGACTTCCTAGCCTGCTGTCTACCTCCTCTATTGTGAGAATGCTTACCTCACCACCATACATCGGCAAGATCCTCCATGACCTAAGAGTCTCCTCATCGTAAGATCAGCACGCTCTGTCCCTCCCTCCCATCACTGTGTGTGCCCAGCTGTGACCAGCTTGGAGAATTTGTGTCTTTGCCTACTCTGAGGCACCAACGTCCCGGCCCCCATATGCTCTGAAATTACACAAGTCCCTATGGCCTTTCTTTCATTAGGCCTCATGTCTCCCTTTGTAGGCAGAGGACTGATCACCCTAGATGTTCACTGTCCTAATGAAGTTTACTGTTTTCACAATGGATTTTCTACTCACCCTTCAGTTTCCATTATATCCAGAAGTCACAGTATTAACTTACTAAAATAGTAGATATCTTATTACTTCCTATAATAATCTGGAAGAAGCATCATGATCTAGTTGAAGAAAGAGCTGAGCTAGAAGCCAAAACCTCAGAACCACGCTGACCGTCCCTTTTGTTAGCTGTCTAGTTGGGGTCAGGCCGCTCAGATCTTGGTCTCAGGCCACTGACATGAGCTAAGCACCTCCAAAAATGGTTCACCTTTGTTCTCACTTTCTTTGCAAAGTGATTTTCACACACGTTGCTCCACTCGAGCAAAAGCAAGTCCATACATACACATGGCTCAGTTTGTGCAAATTAATCAGTATTAGAGAAAATCCTGGGCTGTCCTTCTCTTGGAAACTCATGTCATTCATCAAATATCTCTTAAATCCCCACCAGCACCTTGTATTGCAAAGTATTTGAATGAAATGATAAGAAATTATGATTCCTCACTTCACAACCAAAAGCACCTACATTGTTCCTCAAATAATTAACCTTGTCGGCTAAGAGCTTCTAAATTGATAGTTCTCAGAAAAAATCTCAGGAACTGCCGCCATCTGAGTCAGCCTCCCCTAGGCCTGGGCTGCACCTCAGCTGCGCTTGTTACGGCCGCTACAGCGGGGCCCTGTGGTCTCCGACAAGCTCCAAAAATGTGGGCTGGAATCACTGTGGCTCTTCACTGCTGTCCAGAATCAACATAACACCTTCAGGTCTTGTGATTTTCCAAGTTGTAGTGGCTTTTCACAATATGACCAAGTAGATTTTTCAAATATAAATTTTAAAAAGATCACATAGCAGAATGACTGAGTTCCGGGAGTTATACCATCAGTAGCTCACCTTTCAGTACAGTCACTGCCACTTTTCAAACATCTAGTGATCTCTATGGAGAAATCGGCCAATTCTGAAGAAATCTGTTGATTCTTGATGCAACATTTTCTGATAAGTGTGATAATTTTTATGACCTGATATCCCGAAAGAATCAGCCTCAGAATACAAACACATTTTCATTACAGAAAACCAATAACTCAGTAAGTCTGAACACTTGGAATCAACTTGAGCTGAACTTCACTTTCTAGACTTCAGTCATCCAGGACACTGTTTGGCAAATGCCTGGATAATACGAAACTGATACATTTTTATGTGGGATTTAATCATTTGAAGTAACTTCAGATTTCAGTTCTTTCAAAATATGAAAGTGGTACTATTCTGAAATGATGATAATAATACCTTATCATTTTACAAGTTTCAGATTATTTCTGGGTATTTATGTGAATGTACACAGTCTTTAGTTTTAGTATTTTATTATAAATCTCAGAAGTGGTATTTATTAACAACTTTGAAATTGTTTAATTTTCTGCTTCCTGCCAGGATTTTAAACTCCTAAAGGAGAGGGAGAGAGTAATCTACCAAAGCTAAACATACACATAGTTCTGGCTCAGACATCTTGCTGCTAGTGTGTCCCTAATAGAACTGTGTATGAGTGTGCAGAGATCCAAAGAGTGCGCAGATTCCCAAATACATGGTGCCCGGTAGATGCCTCTATTTTTATTAGTCCTTGTTTGCCAGTACACAATGGTCACATTCCTTCCAGGGTTTTGATATATGCACACGATACATCTCAATTCTTCTATTTTAAGTCGTCGTCCTCTCCACATCCTCCCCTCCCTTCAGCTCTTGGCCCCTTTCTCATTTGCAAAAGACCCATCTCACTCACTATATATTTTTTGAGTTTTGTCAATATTTAAAATTATTTGAAGATGTTTATTTTGAATTTTCACTTTAGATCTGGCCATTTTGCATATTGTCCATTATTTCAGTGTAGGATCCCTAAATTTTTGTCTTGAAAAGTGAATTTAGATTGGAACCCCAGCTTACCATTTTCTCCTGTACTTCCCTGAAAATAATTTTTTTTGGCTTGTAATGAAGACAGCAGAAAAGAGGGAAGACTTATACATGTATTCTCTGTGTCCTTGTATCCAAATCATCTGCTGTCAGCTCGAGTTGCTATTCCTGTCTCTGTCCACATTCCTGCATTCACACTATGACAGGGTTAACAACTGATCATAAGACTCGGTTGCCCTCAAAATGTAATCGGTACAACGGGAAATGATTTTTCTCCATGAGTTGATTTATCGCCAGCATTTTTTACAGTATTGAAAAACTAGGGTGCACAACATCTCAGTTACAAGTGGTTGAAGACAACGTAGAGCTTATAGACAGTGCAGATTTTGGGCAGGCCTCGATTCACATGAGGTGTTAGGGAGCTCAGAACCTATCTGTAGTGGAGAAGTCAAGGTACAAGATGGTTTCCAGACACCGCAAAAAACAATGCAATGTGTGTTGAAATAGTTAATCGGGAGGCCTTTGTGGATGGGGAAGGCTTCACCAGCCTGCTTCCTATATAAGCAAACCAAAACCCAACATAGAGTAAATGGTCATATCCTAAAAAGTGAAAATCACTCTTAACTATTCAGAAACTGCCATGTTAACCAATCAGATATTTTCTTTTTCTTCCTCGAACACCTTGTAAAAGAATTCCCTTCACGTCTCTAGTGGAGCTTACCCATGTGTGGCTTGGCACTGCCCTATTTGTGATTCACCATCTACTCAGATAAAAGCTTTGAAATGTTCACACCCCGAAGTTTGTCTTTATAACAGTTTAAAACTGAGCTTTTGTTGCAGACAAAAGGTAAAAAAGAAAAAGAGAACCCAGAAAGATCCATCCACGAACTGCAGAACAAATACTCAGGCAAGTTGAGAATTACGCATTTTAGTCAGGAAATGATCAAATTTGCCAGATCCTCATTATTTCAATGTTGGCTATGAAAAGTGCACCTCAAGGGCTCCACTGAAGGGAACATGATCTGTACAGACTTTTTCGGATGGAAATACGGAGCAATCTCTTCCACTAGAAAAAGCTCACAATTGCCAGGAAGCTAAAACAGCACTTAAAGCTAAGATTTAAACCCAAGTTGAGAGGTCATGGAATCAACATGAAACTTAAAAATCGATTACATCATGTTTCCATTGGGCAATATTTGTATTTATTTCATAATTTACACCACAATCAATCTTATCAATTGTTTATGACCAAATGTATAAAGCCTTCGTATTAAACATATTTCTCAACTGATTTAATTTTGGAGCCTAAAGCCAGGTTTCCGAGTGCTAAAGAATGAGAGGGTGAGCTTGACTACGAAGCCTGCTGGGTTTGGCTGGTCTCTCCTGGGTAGAGCAGCCAACAGACACCCGTGAAACAGAAGTGATGAATGGAAAGACACATACCAGGACACCTGAGGAAGGGTTCTAAGGAAGCTCCACCTTGGCAGAGGCAATGATCAAGAAAGCAACAGGCATTTCAGTATTTGCAAATGCTGACCTGAGAAAAGGAACATAGAAATCAGATTTTAAATCAAAATAAAGTTGTAATATTTACTTTCTCTGTGCGACTGCAGAATACATATTAACTACTAAGAAACTGATAAAGTAAACTTCACGCTCATTCTCTGAATAATATGACATATTTTTCAGTACTCAAAATAATTTTCCTCTTTAGATGTTGATTAAATACGAAATATTTTTGTTGAAAAATGTCTAGTCTTATTCACATTAAAATTAACTTTTTAATTTTTTTCCTACAGATAAACAACTAATTTCAGTGACTTTGGTGTTATTGAGTAACATTATATTAAAACTACATTAATGTTCACTAGATGGTGTTAGGGTCCTGATTACCTATGGAGTAATCGAAGCTGACAATAGAAAGCACAGCTAGAAAGAACATTCCAACATTTTATTTCAGAAAACCTCTGCATTCTGAAAAACCAAATGTCAGAAGTTCTCACAAAAAGAAATCATTTTGTTACCCTCAAAAATGAAAGAAGCCATATGAAAGTGAAATATATGACATTTTGAACA
This sequence comes from Petromus typicus, assembly GCA_004026965.1. NCBI lineage: Eukaryota > Metazoa > Chordata > Mammalia > Rodentia > Petromuridae > Petromus > Petromus typicus. Next base: position 13,977 of record PVIR01020750.1, on the reverse strand, counting down.
AAAATTTAGTACAAAGTATTTTATTAAGATCAGCATTCATGATGCTGCATAGTGCAGATTTAACTTGTTGCCACCAATAGGGTTTGAGACTAGAGATCAGTTCTTCAGGAACATCGAGAGAAGTCAAGGCTCCGTGTTTGCTCCCTTCCCCGGCTCTCTGCCTGTGGCTATGAACCTGTGGGTCCACAGGAAGCCAGCCTGGGTGTGCAGGATCCAGTGGGGGCACAGCAGGAAACACAAGCCTCCTTCTGTGGAGTGGCAGGTTACAAAATTACAACCAAAATGTTCATTAACTGGAAACTGGATAAAGATGTGGTTCTTTTATGGAATGGAGTATTATTCTACCATAAAAGATGATAAAGTTGAGTCATTTGTACTCAAATGAATGTACCTTCAGGACATCTTCATAAGTGAAATAATTAGGTCATAGATATGTAAATATCATATATTTTCTCTGGTATAAAAATGAAGATATGAATGAGTTCTAGAATATATAGTAGATATTGTGAAATAGAAAATATGCAAAAGGAAAAGGGAAAAAATAATGTGATGGTAATTTTTTAAAAGGATACAAACATATGTATAGAAGGGGTGGGGGTTATGTATACATTTGAAGCTTATGTATATAGGGTGGGTAGGGGAATGAGAAAAAATGAGAATTAAATCATGTCTTACACTAGTACAAATTCTCAATGTTGAATATGATCATGATATGTATATATCATGTAACAATAAAGATTAGAGTTAAAAAATTTTAAAGAAGATATCTGGGACAAACACTTAAGAAAAACATTTGTACACATAGAAAACAATCGAAAGTCCTATCTTCAGGAAATTCAAGGGTTTTCTCTTTCCTTCTGAGGCTGCTTTGCTCTCCTTTCTGAACCAGACATCTCATTATTTTCTTTAACTTGCCTATGTCCAATTCTTTGAGACTAGCTTTATTTCTATCAATCCACCCAACATCATAAGGCCAGCCTCAATCTAAGATGTTTTTATCTGAGTTTTAAAATTCCCTTATTAAAATGAAAGAGGACCCCAGCAGGTCCGCCTTAACCTCCGGAGACCCTAGACACACTCCCAGTTGCATCACAGTGAGCTTCAGGAAGCTCCCTCCCTTCCCGTGAGGTGACCCACAGCTCTGCACCCTCGTGCATGTCATAAACCTTCCAGTCCTTGTCCGGCTGTCCAGCCAAGTGCCTTCCAAGCAGTGTCCCCAAACCAAGGGAGACAGGCACTGTTTGAGGACGTAGTCCCAGAGTTCCACTGATAGCTTTTCTCAGAGGAAGTACAGAGAGTCACAGCGGGACTGGAGTGGGCCCTGGGGTGGGACAAAGTTGACTGGTTCCCAGACTGAGACTGAGAGGTCTGGGAGTCACTCATGTTTCCAGGACATTTGAAGCTGCACGTGTGTGTGTGTGTGTGTGTGTGTGTGTGTGTGTGTGTGTGACTGTGTGTGTGCATGTTTGACACCAAACACTGTGCATGACTCTCTCCGCATGGTGTGAACACCCTGAACTTCAGTTTCCTTTACTGGCCAGTGTCGCCTGCTTGTACTGGTTTACTATGTTCATCACAGGGACCTGTGTTTTCCCTGCCTTACTCATAATTTGTACCCATCTTTTCTCTGGAGCTTGGCTGTGTCTACTAATGAGTCATAAAATCTCTGCCACAGAGTAGGATGTTAATTCCTTTTCTTCCTTGTTATTATTTGTCTCTATTTTTCCTGACTATAGCTCAATGATAGAAGTATGTCTGGTATTTATCAAGCATATGCTGATTGATTAACTGAGTCTTTTTAACGATAAAACCTATAAGGACTTGAATAAAACGATCTTTTCATTATTGTGTATTTTAGAAGTGAACAAAATAATATTTGCATTCTAAAGACACAAATTAATTTTTATCATGGATGTCTATATTCTTCTACGAAGTCATATTTATCTCAAGGAATTTGCATTAAAGTTACACTATAAAATTTGTATTTTTTGTTTATTATAATAAATAGTATTGATAAAATATTTCAGAAAAAATTATGGTTTGTTATTCAACAAAAGCTAGTTTTGACTATACTTGGGTCAGATGTTCTTAGGTTTCTAATTTTGATTTATATAAATCATTCACAAGTATAAATCTTGCTTTTTCCCCTTCGAAGACCTTGGTGTGGAGGTCTTTCCAGGGGTTCTTCCATGCTGACTTTCTCCACTTGCCCGGGATCCTATATTATTTCTCCATTAACCCCAAATGAACAACCCATGAGCTTGAGCTAAACACCCAGCAGCGGGCTCTGCTCTGTGGAGGACAGAAGGGGAAGGACTCCAGGGGGACTATTTATGTCTCTAAGTAAAACTTGCCTAAGTGTAGTTTTCACATGCTCATCTCTCCTGGACACAATTCTTTCTCAATGGAGCACCAGGATGACCAGGACAGCGACACCAAAAGGAGACCAACACATCCAGAAACTGAACACGAGAGTGAACCAATGTACTTCTGTGACATAACCTGCTGATAACATTCCTGTATTATGTCATCCATTTTATTTCTTGCTTTACTTCATTATTTGAAAGTTAAAAGTAAGATATTAAGTATAGAATTTACAAGAAAAAATAATGAACAAGACAGCACAGCAACACAAGGACAGGCAGACATAAGCCCCACCTCCAAGGGAGTGCAGGGAAGCACCAAAGGGCTGACCAGCTGTGTGCACAGCTCTCCTTCCGTGTGTACTCACACCTGTGCACCACTAGATACTGCATATGTATTCATTCTGGGGCCTCTATACTCATCATACAATTACAGACCACCGTCGACATCCACACACCCCTTACTAACACATGACTAAGCTGCTCCCTGGCTAGGGAGTCCCCTCCCCAAAGGCAAAGCCCTGAGAAACATGTTGAGGGCAAGCCAACAACCTGGAAGACCCTGCACATGGATCAGTGGAAGAGATGATAAGATGGAGGCTCCAGTGGAGACACCGAGACAGAGAGCCAGCTGGGCTAGAGTGAGTTCCACATAGGAGGCAGGGTCCTGGAGCCCCATGAAAGCAGCTGAACATGAAGGTCCCCAGTCCTCTACCTTTCTGGAGCTGCTCTTCTGAGTCTTATCACGGTAACTACCTCTTTTCTCAATTGGCCTGCTTTCCAGTGAGGTCTTCCTTTCCTGAAAGTTCACGTCTTTAATTCCTTCCTGATCCAGAGTTTAGGGGACACTGAGCAACTACACTTCCACAGAGCATCAGCACCGGTCGCTGGGCCACTGCCCGCCACCACCTGCCACCCAGCAGAACTCCTGGCTCCTTGTACCCGAGGGGCCTGGGCCTCCAGCAGGCTGAGCTCCTGAGCTCTCAGCCTGGTGGGTGCTGGTTTTCCTGCTTTTCTCTAGAGCTGTTCTGTGCCCCTGCTCCTCTCCCAGCCCAGTTCCTTGCTTTTCTTCCCATCCGCTGAAGTATCCTCCTCAGTCTTGCTTCCACATTTTATTTCTTCTACTTGTTACTTAATACTGGACTTCCTGGGCTTCCCTTTTAGACTTTCTTTTGTTACTTTAAAATTCTCCTGGACTTTGAAATGTCACTCAGAGTCTTGTTTAGAACTTTTCCTGAGCAGCTGGCTCAGATGGCTTGTGATCGCAGCTCTGGTGTGGAAGGACTAACCAGTATTGCTAAGGGGCATCCGGCCCAGCACTGGCCATGTCTTTCCAACCAACAAAAGTAGCTGCCAACTGAAGGAGAGCTGAGCTGTTTCCTGTCCAGGGAACTTGGGCCTCAACTGTCGCTCTTGCCTATCTTTCACCACAGTATGATTCAATCATTGACCAGTTCCACAACTTGAAATGTCTCTGGAAACAGCTCCGTCCTGTCACTTACTCCCTGTCAGGCTGTGCAGCTTTCTCAGCAGTCATCTTCTCTTACACTCCTGTGTAGCGACTCATTGGCCCCTCGGCTTCTGGCCCTGCTCTCTCTATTCCACTCCCAACAAGCGAACGGGCCAAGCTTCCTAAAATGCCATCTGAGAAGAATGTGAGCCTGAGAAAATGTCTCCACAGCTTCTTCCAAAACTTCCTGACTTGTGTCACAACTCTCCGGCCACCTTCCACTTCGCAGATTGCACCAATCTTTTCTTATATTAGTGTATCACATGTGAGCACCAATGAATTCTTTCTGCTTGGAAGGACTTCAGTTTTACTTGGTCACCATTTAGGTTTTAGATTTAGAATCATTTTCTTTGGGAGGACCAGTCTGACTCCCTTTGCAAATTTAATTTGTACGTGTTATTATTCCTCTTACATGCAGATTTTGGAATTTGCTTCTATATTCCGGAAACTCATCTTGCACTTGGGTAAATTTGACACTCATCTTTTCACACTGTAGAATTATCTAACAGTTAGTGACCTCAAACCACTGCTCACTGCTTCCCCACACACTAAGTGGAAACGGCAGATCTAACACTATTGGGTCGTCCTTGAATCTCTTCTCCTTGTGCCACACTTCCCAGGGGCTGCGTCCCCATTGAACTCTGATCTAACCTCCTGCATTGGTGGCTGCAGCGGCTGTCACACCTCTCCTTGCTTCCGTCTTCCCTCTCACCAGATAATGGTTTGACTCAACTCTTCCACAAGGATACATAAAAAAACATGATGTATACCATCATATAAGTCATTTTGGTCTATTAATTAAATGACAATAAATAAATGAACGAGGGACATTTTAATAGTTACAGCAGCTTTGCTCTTTCTTTCATAAATGTAGTCATTCACAATATCCTAATAGAATTGACTGTTAATAAGACAGTGTTCTGGTGACAACTTGCATTCGTGGCAAGAAAGCCTGAAATGACAGTGAGAGCGGCCATCTCCCTGCCACTCCAAGCAGTCCTGCCAGCTTTCTGCCTCCACCAGCTGCTCCTCACACTGTCAGCCACATGCTCCGGGAGCTGCAATATGCCTTTAGGCCAAAGAGTAGCTGAACTGAGAGGGTCACTGTAAAACTTTAAAGTGAGTCAGTACATCTGATTTCTAAGCCTGGCAAAAAGAAGTTTCAGATTTGGCAATAAAATGTACTTATTAGTCAGATATTTTTATTATATCCTACACTTTGTATTATTCCGTATCTCAGGGGAGTCAGCAGATCGGAATGAGATAGTAAAGGACTGCAGAGGTGAGTGCTGTCTCATCTGATGGTTCACGGTGGGGAATGTGCAATAAATACAAGGCTCATGCCCACCCCTGCAGGTCCACGGCCAGGGGTAGAGAGGGCAAGGGAGCATCAGCTCCAGTCAATTGTCTCAACCTTGAAAAACTTATGTTTTTCTTTTAGTTTAAAAAAAATCTACAAGAAAAAGAAGCAAAAATAAAGCATTAAGCTGTAGTTATGTAAAATATTGCTTTTCACTCATCTAGATATTTTTTTAAAGTATCAGGATTCTAAATTTTCCACTTTGACAAGGTTCCTTATGACAAGAAAATTAAAACTGACAAGCTATAAAGGGATTTAGATATATAAAGAAAAAATACTGTTATATTCAAATTAAATCATTACAGTAAAGAAGTCAGCATCGAATGTTTGTTGTTTGATAACAATTATAATTTAAATCCAATATCTAGTGTAGATTTAAATGAGTCTTTCTGACACCATACAAATATAACAGCATATTACAGTAAAATATATATTATAATCGAGAGAACAAATGACATCTGTGCCGCTACATATTATGTTCATGTAAATAATGATAATCTTGGGCTACATTCCAAACCTGGAAAAAGATATGTTACCTTTTACAATGAAATTTATCATAGAACTGAAGGAAAGATATAGTAATGGCAGCTGGCTAGTCTGAGGATTAAAGACTAGGACTTTAATCTGTTTTCCTACACCAGGAAAAGACATTTTGTTTACATGCTGTATTAACAAAACTCAAACCAGCTGAGTAGTATAACAAAGGAAACTCGTTCAGGTTGGCTCCAGGAAAAATAAGGCTGAGGAAAGAATTCCATGCTAAGTTTGAAAAGCTCACCACTGAACTGGATGGGTTCCTAAGGACGGGAGCCATTCACTCCTCTGGCACGGTGGTAAGAAAACTGTTCCAAGCATAGCACTCAATCCCCGCAGCCTACCAGGATCTCAAAACCCACAATTTCTAAACAACTTCTCATGAGTGAGTGAAGGCCAGAAGTTTTGGTCATTGCTTCTACCACTGAGATGACTTCCCACTCTCTCTATGTGTTAAAACTATTTCTCCCAACCTATCTGCTTTTCTCTGCGTCTTCCTCTTCCTCTTTGCAAAAGAATAGCAACTACTTTTATGATAACATCTCAATTGTTTTGTCTGGTAGTTTGTCATTTGGATAGGCAATTTATTTGCGTGTGTTTGCAATACATTACCGAAGTTTTATGTGACCCAGTCGTACCTTCCCATGTATATTCTGGAAAAAACAGAAGACATCACACGGAGCTGACACATGTGCACGGTAGTTTCTGGGGTACAGTTTTCAGCAGCTGAACTCAGGTATGTCAGTTTTAATCTGTCTGCTGCATTTTAACACAGGATTTGTGTAAATACGAGCTGATACTATAGTTTCTTACATAGTATGTGCAGGATAAACTTTTGTTCTTTATGAAGGTTTTGGGCCCTGGATTTTGGATATATTAATAAATATACTATTGTCATAAATCCAGATATACCTTTTGTTTATTATATTAGCTTTATAGATACCTAGAATAGAGAAAATACATAAAATTTGAAAAACATAACATAAAATGTGACAGCTAACTTTTCACCAGTGGAGCGTGATCCTAAGTTGGCTATAGAATTGACCTTCAACATGAGATGCATTTGCTTCATTTAAACAACACCCCAAACAAGAAATTTGTGGAGAGAGCTACTAACCTCGACTTTTCTTTGTTCTGAACAGTTAAACGTTCCAAAATTTCTGGAAAAAACAGGGCCACTGGAGCAAACATTTTAGAGCTGACAGTTGCACACCATATGCCAAGAATCATCCACAAAGGGAGAAGGATTTCCATTCAAAGTCATTTTCAGTACTGTGTGTGTGTGTTTATACAACCTCTTAAATGCTAACTTTTAAGTCCTGATGAGAAAAGGAACTGAGACAGAATATATTTGTCTTTCATTATCCATACCAAAATTATTTTCTCCTGAATTTCCTGTCTTGTTGGGGCATTTCCCAGGAATCAAAGATAAAACAGCAAAAGTTATTTAGTCTCTTCATTCTAGGCCACCCCCAGGTCACAGCAGATCCTGCTTTACTCTGGTCCTGGCCCCATCATCTCCCGGGCCCCCGTTGCCTTTTGGGTCCTCTGGCTCTGCCCGCAGACACCCCAGCAGGACGCAGGCTGTGCTCACCCATGCTATTCCATGGGGAGGACGCTTAGAGCCACTGGACAAATCAGACAAACACACAAGATGCCAACATGACAGCAGCGATGACCACTGCCACTACTCCGGGGTTAGGGATTCCAATGCTACCCTTTAATACTCAACTGGAGGGGTTTTTTTTATGAAAAAAAAAATGGACTTGTACTTTCTCTACTGTATATCTTTCCAGGACTCGTTACACAAAATAATTCTCATCGCAGCCTCCTGACTGGCCAGTTCCAACCCCAGAAGTTTATGTGCTCTGGCTTTAAATCTATCTAAAGGACTCTACATGAATGATGAGGATGTTTGCCTTGCTTATCACACCTGCCCCTGGGCTTAGTCTAATCTAATTTTATGAACATTCCTATGAAATACTGGAACTTGAGAAATACTCCTTCTCTCAAAAGAAAGTGAGTTTCTTGAAGTCAGTATTAATTTTCTTTGAAATTGTGTATGTGATAAAATTTTGATATGGTATACTGCTCTGTAAGAGAAGTATTCTTTGTAAAATCCTCACTCTTTTAAGTTGTAGCATCCCTCAGACTATCCATTTCAATATGAAGGGAAACGTGCTTCAACGCAAATGAAGCTCCACTGAGATAAGCAGCACAGCAGCCACCTGGTTAATTCGGAGATCATTTCTCTTAGGGTTGATTAAATCAAGGACATGTGGACATGTGTGTCTACCTGTCCCTATGAAAGTAAGAGAGATGACAAAATATACAAAGTAGTTTTTCAGAGCCATGAAATAATTCTTAAATCATCGTGTGTGTCCTGTGTTAACTGAAAGCTGTTGGTCTGTAGCAGTTTTCTGGGGCTGCTGTAACAGCAAGCCATGCACAGTGATACTAAACAACTACTATAGAGTAAACCCAGACTAAAGAGTTTACAAGAACTGTTTGGTAAGTTCACTGGTCAGTTTCGTATTAGTATGCCAAAACATTTAGAACAAGCTATTTTTTTTTTTTAAGGCAGGAGAATTTGGGCTCACAGCTTGGGAAGAATGAGTTCACACCCCGAGGGCTGTGTCCGCTTCGGCTTTCGGTGTGGCCGCTCCCTCTCCTTCCAGAGCCTCAGGATTTAATTAGGGGCTCTGTCCCAATGACCTAATCTCTAATCTCCTTCCAGAGGCCCCACCCTTACACACTGTGGACAGATTATGTTTCCACCCTCTCGATGCCATTTCCATAAGACTTGGACTGAAGTCCTACAGGGATTTAGAAGGACCAGCGCAGAGCCAGGCTGCAGCCGGGAGCTTAAGAACACAACTTGTCATCATCTGATAAACGGCCTCCTGTTGGACAGAGTCCACAGGCGTCGAGGGCAGATGATTTTAGCGTATAGCCAAATTGTACTGAACTAGAAATAATAATGGTGCTTACAAACTGCAGAAGCACCATAATTTTTTGTAAAGTAGCTGGTAAATATTTTTGATTCAGTAGTTGTTATACCTAGGTCTACACAAAATATGAGAAAAAGTAATGGGAAAAATAAAATGTGATAGAAAACAATAAACAGACAGACTGTCCCTCTATATCTGCATTTTGAGAATGTCATTTGTACTCTTATAGACTTATAATTGATAAGAAATAAATTGTATGTTTACTTATACACATATGCAATCATATTTCTACTTCAATCAGATGTTATCATCTGAAATGTCTCAATAACTGAACCACCCTAACTTCTTCTCCCTTTTTCCTCTCTATTCTCCTACACTCCATATTAAACTATTCTTTTCTTCACATAATACCCATTGGTTAAAAGATAAACTAGAAACACAGAATAATTTTTCCTGTTTCCAAAGAAGTATATTATTTTCATTTAACTTATTAGCTCATCAAAACTTATAAAAAAGATGATGAGTATTCAGTTTTAATATTCAAAGTATATTCCAAAAATTAAATATTTCATTTTTTCTGTATTTCTTTGGTCTGTTACTTGATTATTAAAAAAGAAAAAAGGGCCTAAAGATACTTTTAGGGAGATTGTGTGCCTTAACATCATTCACTCGGTCACCTGGTCACTAAGCATAAATTAGGTGAATATCATGTCTGTCATCCTCTAGGCCAGACTCGGGACAGGAGATAGAAGACATTCCCTCCTCAGAGAGCTCAGTGGTTCTAGGAAGACACAATGGACATGTTTAGAATATAAACTATATGGGTTAAAATATACATTTCCAAAAAACGTTTCCTGCCAAAATAGAACACTATAGCATGTTATACTGAAGCGAGTCTTTTCAATCTTAAGCACAGCATTTTTTCAAAGTTCTAAAAAATAATGTGTCATAAAAGTTACAGTGTGCTTATAGTACCACATTAGAGTCTGAAGACAAAGGAAATGTTAGCAACACCAGCCCTGTTTTTATTAAATTCTTTAAATTTTTTCCATGCCCCCAATTTTTATTTTTAAAAATATTATTGAGACTGTTTTACATGCCTCAAAGTCTGTATTCAAAATGAGGGCCTGACCAGTTTCACCCTAAGTCCAGAGCCAGGAGCATGTATAGTCACTATATTCTTTGATGGCACTAAGGATTTGCTCATTTAAAATGTGAAAGCGTTTCCTTACATTTCCGTTTTTGCCTATAGAGCCTGAGGTTTGTAAGATTTTTTGTTTAATTTTGGAAGCACTAAATCCCACCAAACCACAGAGCAAATTAGATATTACTGACAAAGTGGAGAGTTTAGACTAATGCTAACATATCAAATGTCACTTGATCTTTGTGTAGTCTACTTGCATCTGTGGATAGCTTTAGAAAATCCACTAAGACGTCTTAATATCTTTGTCAGTTTTGACAGCGACATGTTTATAAACTGCTTTGGAAGGCATGGCTCGGGGGGTTCCAGGGCAGAAGCGTGCCTAGGAAATAAAAGGGTCTGGATTTGCTTCTTGTCAAGTTCACATGGTATGGCTGAGGGACTTCCTTTCAATAACACATTTGTTGTTATTGTTGCTGTTGTTGTTCTATGCACAAGCTGGGGACATACGCAGCAAGGAGAGATTATTAATTTAGATTTCATGTGTGTGTGTGTTGTGAGTCTGACAGGATGTGCCAATACTGGGAGACACGTTTACCCTTCGGCTGGAGTCCTCTGTGGGAAGAAGGACTCACACAAGTGACCGTCGCCCTGTCTGAGAGCATTTCTGTCCTTGCCAGGCCAGTGTGCTGCTCCCTGTAGCGGGCATTCTCGCCAGACTCCACCCTGGCATCATGAGGCCGGTATTTCTCAGTCCTAAAACCCTGCATTGTTTCCTGAGTCTTGTGATAAAGAGACACACAAGCCTCCCAGCAGCTCCGAACTTCCAGAAATCGTTTCCCGACACAGAAGGGAAGATGTCAGACCTGCAGGAGGCCTGGTTCTTTGGCAAGACAAAGGTTCCGATGTTGTGAAGCGCAATTACAGGTGGAAACCTTCATCTCTGCCTCTGCATGTTGGTCTTCTTTCAAAAGTCCCTTGAAAATAGTATACTCCCCGAAATGTTGTTGCTTTTAAAATACTGATAAACTACTCTGTAGAGCTTCCAAGAGCCGCAGTTTCACGAAAGAGCCATTAGACGCCACACGCTCCAACTTCATTCCTACCTCTTTGTAGCTGACCAGCTGGATGTCCTCGTGTTGAAAAAGCAAGAAAGTAACAGATGACAGAGCAGGGGCCCTTCCTACCCAGGGAGAAATGGCTTCAGAGCTGGTCTCACATCTGTGACTGCATCGGTGCAGCAGGGGTTACCCAGTGCAGTCACCTCTGAGGGTGAGTGAAGCTTTCTTTCCCTGTGTATAGTGCAGCCACTTCCAGCCCCAGAGGTTGAAGCTCTGATCCCTGGGGTGGTGAAATGTAGATGTAGGGGTCTGTATGGCAGGTAGTGGGGGTCGAGGGGATCGGAAGAGCAGACCCTGTGGTGGGATTGTAACTTAGAGACAGGAACAGCGTCTCCTGTCTGCAGTTGTTTGGATTCTCTGAAGAAGCATCATTTGGGCCCCAGGGTGAGGAACTCACCTTCACCTTGATGATGCTGGGACCCACAGAGGTGCTTCTCAGATTCACGCTGCAAGAATAAGCACTGATTGTGTAGACCACTCATCCAGTGTGTTTTGCTTTACTGCTCTATTTGTCTAAGACAGTAGAAAATATTGCTGATGAAATTGCAAATGCACAGAACCCCTAAAACTATGAGCATTTTCTCTGTGCGTGACAGGAGACAGAGGAGTGCAGAGCAGGATTGGGACAGAACTTTGACACAAGATCACACCATCCACGTGGAGGAGACATTTCTCCACCTGGTGCCATTACAACTCTGCTTCCATCCCCTCTGGACGAGTCTCAGCTGCGGGGCCCACACCCGTGTGTGTGCTCAAGCTTCTACTGTGTCTTCGTGGAAAATACTTATTAGAAACAAGATCATCAAAATGTGTGTCTATAATTGAGAGAAAATAATGTCACATGAATAAACAGCTCTCTCATTCTGCAAGGAATTCATCCTGCTAAACAAATAATAAATGTTAGAAATGAATCCCTGTTTCAGTATGTTTTGAGTCTCAATCAACAATTAAATTGGAGATATTTGAAAGTTTTCTTTAAGGACAATGAATGAAGAACTGCTTTACATCTGTGTTCTGTTTCTTCTTAACACAAACTGATTTCCTCCGAAGTTTTGCTGCCATACAAATTTCTAGGCCTGAACATCTCAAATATTTTTTAAATTGCAATGTGAAATTTCAGAAATATTTATTTCTATCTCAACTTACCTTGAACAGCAGAACTTTTCAAAGATAGACTTGATGATGATCAAGAACAGGGCAGAGTGTCACAGGGTTCAATATTCATGACCTTCACCCAGGGAGGGATGAGGTGGCCCAGGGTCCTGAGACTTGTTTTGGTGACATTATCGAATGTGTCCAACTTTGGAGTCTCAGCAAGTGAGGTGCAGGAGTAGCATTGGTTCTGTGAGCCTAGAGATGGCAACTGAGACGTAAGCACCGGACACACTAATGAAGAGAAGACAGGAGGGATCCAAGAGAAAGTGTTGAGGAGGGTGTAAAGAACATCACTAGTTGTTGGTTGTCTTTTTGCTCTGCTGGTGGCTTTTCTTGCTGTGCAGAAGCTTTTAAATAAGATGAGATCCCACTTGTTGATTCCTCTGCTAGTTCTCATGTGGCTGAGGTTGGAAGGCTCATGTGTCTTCTCTCCCTGTGCCCTGCTTGTTTCTATATCCTTCAGCCCCACAGTGACAGTGGGTCTGCAATCAGTAAGATGCTGGTGTCACGCAGACACTTTCTCCTGGGCCCCAGCAGTGGCTTCCACCCCGTCATCGCCCTGCTGTTGCCAACTCACCAACAGCTGAGGCCACGTGTCATTTCCTCTGCTGATATTTCCATCGCTCTCTTTGTGCTGACAGGATAAAACCCGATCTCTCTGATCACAAAACACAAAGCTCATCAGGACTGGCCTCAGATCCCTTGTAACAACTTAGGTCCAGCTCATGTCAACCAGACTGGTAGAGTCAAATATCCTGTTCTTTATATTCAAATCTCACCTGTGTGTTTGGATTTTACTAATCTTGTCATGTTTCCCCTCAGTTGGGAAAAGAACAGCCTGGTACTGACCAGTGATATGAAACACTGACCTTTCCAGTAACTTTCATTCTGAGTCATTTTCCTGCACGTCTCTGTGCATTCCTTCCTCTACCTCATGTGGAATTTGTTCTGTGGCTTCTGCCACACACTCAGGTGTGTTACAGTTTTTCTGCTCATTCTATTGCAGCATTATATGGCAAAGTTTAAGACTCAGGCTTTTAATTCAATTTCTTAAATTTAAAACTTGACTTCACCTGGCTTTAAGCTGATCGACAACTCCCTAGCTGTTTAAGCTTCTTGCACCTCTCTTTGCTGGTTGGTAAAATGACCTTGGAAAACCAGCAGAAAGAAGGACATGGCACCAGCCAAGCTCCTCCAGGGCAACCACCGTGCACAGAGGCGCTTCTCACTGTCATCGCCCACGCTGCTCACGACGCACTCTCTTCTCAAGTTAAACTCTATGGGCTTCTACACATGCACAGCCAGCAAAGAAAGGATCAGGGTTGCAGCCATGCACAGACCAATAGGTACCTGGGGCTCCGGCCTTCGCTGACCAGGACCCCTGTGCCTGGCACTCGCTTGTCCAGGCAGCAACAACCCCAGAGCTCTTCTCTCCAGCAGACGCCCATTTGGGACAGCTTGGGCACAGGTGGTGCCACATTCAGTGGTGGCCGAGAAGGCAGCCCCATGCACAGGCTTCTGGTAATGCTTTAGCTTTTCCATTTCCATGAGACATTGACCCCAGATGGCTTGCCCCCAATACACAGGACTTCTTACAAAATCAATCAAAAAAAAAAAAAATCAGACATTCATAACACTCTTATCCACTCACAAAATTAATATTTAATAAATGCAAGAGTATTTATTGAATAGTTTTTAACATGTAATGTGTAGTATTTAATGTTGAAAAATCTCATGTCTTAATTATGCACACAAACCCGCATATGCCAAGCTGAGCTTTACCCCGTGTACCCCTGCTGTGCAGCTCGCAGCGTCCACTAGGTGGCGCTCCCGCTAGCCCCA
>PVIR01020749.1:0-30199 GCA_004026965.1 Petromus typicus | reverse complement strand
GAACAGCTGGTAAAGATTTTTTCCCACATTATTGGTTGCCTGTTTGCACTGTTGGTGGTTTCCTTTGCTGTGCAGAAGCTTTTTAAAAGAATGAGGTCCCATTTGTTGATTTCCTCAGCCATTTCCTGTGCTATAGAAGTTTTGTTCATGAAGCCTTTCCCTAAGCCAATGTCTTCAAGAGTTTTACCTAACCTGTTTTTCAGTAGGTTTAGAGTGTCTGTTTTAATATTTAGGTCTCTTATCCACTTTGATTTTAGCTTGGTACACGGTGAAAGAGTTAGATCTAGTTTTAGCCTTTGGCAAGTTAAAACCCAGCTTTTCCAGCACCATTTCTTAAAGAGGCTATCTTTCCTCCATTGAGGATTTTTGGCTCCTTTGTCAAAGATGAGGTGGCTGAGTGTATCTGGAGTAGTTTCTGGATCTTCTAGTCTACTCCATTGATCCTCAGGTCTGTTACTTTGCCAGTACCACGCAGTTTTTATCACAGTGGCTTTATAGTATAGTTTCAGGTTCGGAGTTGTGATACCCCCCACCATGTCTCTGTTGTCATTATACTTTTGTAGGGAACAAATTAATTTGCCTGATTTTGTGTTCTCTAAGAAATAAATGAGAGTAAAGGAGAAAGAATGTAGAACAAGGGCCGGGGAGTTAGCTCAGTGGTTCCAGCACCTGTCTTGCAAGTGCAAGGGCCTGGGTTCAACTCCCCGGTAACCACATACAATACTGGGCGTGGAGACTCATGCCCAGCAGCAATCAGCACCACATACCACAGTGCCGGGCGCAGTGGCTCACACCTGTAATCCCAGCACTGGGGAGGCAGAGGCAGGAGGATTGCTGTGATGTGAGTGTGAGGCTGAGCTCAGGGCCAGCCTGAGCTACAAAGCAAGACCCTGTCTCAAAAAAAAAAAAAAAAAAAAAAAAAAAAAAAAAAAAAAAAAAAAAAGAACAAATTGTTGCCTGGAAACCTGGGATAATTTTCAGATGACTTCTTAAAAAAAAGGCAAATATTCAAGATAAATAAACCTAAAAAGCAGAAGTCCTGATGGCAGCTTCACTGCTTTTTCATGGTAGAAATATAAGCAACTGAAAGTCTGTGAGGAATTTATATGCTATTCATGAATACACCAGAAACTCAGAAAGATATAAAGTTCACCATTCCCCTCCTTAGTGATACCAGGAGCATTTTAACAGGAATTTCTTTAGCTTTTGTACTTTGAAATGCTGATAAGCTACAGAGGTGTATTATATATTATCTAAAGATGAATTATCAGTTTTGGAATTTTATTTCCTCAAATCAGTACCAGGTCCAGTTACTGAACATAGGTAAAGGGTTAATTTTCAAACCATTGTGTAACGAGAAAGGCTAGTGCTAGGGGAGGGAAGAAAGCAACTGTAATAGGCTGAACTCTTTCCATGTGAATAATTCCCTTTGCTTTCTTTTGCATTTGCTGTGTACTTTAGAGATCACTCTCATTGGAGGGATAGGTAAGAACTGTCCTGGGTGTGAGTTTATTCTGGTATGGAAATGCCAATCTCTTCCGTGGTGTATCTGCCACACATAAAGAACAAACAGAACACCCGCCACGACAGGCCTCTGAAGCATCGAGTGCTGACACATCCAAGCATTCTCTCAGTATCGGAACAGTGCTGTTCAGTTGCCATTCAGTCACAGTCTTAATCAAACATGACTTCCTGTTTCCAAAGTGGATATCTTATACCACCACTTGTAATAAGCTGCCACATTTCCCTAAACAAGGTACCATTTTATGTGTAAATTATGAAACAGCAGTGATTATATTAGGATCAGCAGAGATAGGATTCATCAGGTACTGTTGATAGATGATGTGGATTTAGGTAGTGCTTAATCTGGCCGCGCCCAGAGACTAAAACTGTTTATGTTCTATAAAACACCCACCCCCACTATGAAACTTTTCAGGTTGAAAGATTGACACTCTGTTAAGTAGAGCTACGCCAAAGCACGATGCTAAGTGTGTGTGTATTCTCTGCTATACAGATTGAGTACAATGCTAAAACATACATGTATAACTCTTGGTTAATTAAATTTTTCTGTTAATGAACAATGGATTCATTTTCCAAGTAATATGGTTCTTTGATCCTCCTGGCCTGGAGGAGGGCGGTATTAGCCATTTTTGTCAGGATTTCAAACAGGCATAGAGATTATATAACTGTATAATGAAATTAATTTAATAAGGTGCCATTTTCAGCTTTCCTTTCTCATCCCAGGGTTATTTAAGTTTTAAATGACATTAAAAATTTCATGAGGGTCTACATTTCCTATTACAGTAAAGCCTGATGTCCTCAGTCATTTTAATCTTATGCATGTATATGCACAATAATGCTGCAATTGAAATATTCCACTTTAATATTTTACAGATGGTACAATATACACCAGAAAGAGAGCTTGGTCTTTTAAAGGAAAGGGGAAAAACTGAAATCTATAGTAGTTAAATATATTCTGTCATTAAAATGAGACATCCTTAGGCATTTAATTTTGATAATTTGTTTCTCATTCATTTGTTTTTAGTAGGAACTATGCCATCTACAGTAACAATTTCTGTTTATGTTGGTGTTCTTGAGGAAAAGATATTGTTCTTTGTTTAATTACTATTCCATAATTAAAAACTTGTCCACTGACAGTCAGTGGGGCATGGCAGGACAGTGTTGTGCAACTTACTTTCAGCTTTATCCTCTAGATTTAGTTAGATTTTTAATAGTATATATACTCTAAATACATTGGAGCTAAATATGCCAGCATAGTCTTAGGCCACTAGTTTTCACATCATAAATTTTCTCAAGTTTTATTAAAAGGGGTAACACTGCTAAATCCTCAATGTGAAAAAATTGAAACACTAATAATAAGGTTAATAATGTCCTTATTTAACAACTCTTTTCACCATTGGAGAAGAATATTATTACTAACTTTGTAGTATTCGTTCAGCTCTTGTAATAGAAACCTGCAAATAAAAATGTAGCATTGATTTGTGTGTGTATCTTATTAAGGATATTTGTGCATATTTTCTTGAAATTTTTTTTCTCCCTCCTCAGCATGTGTTAGTGCGCTTTCCTTTGATGTTTCATCACTAATTACCGCGGCCATGGAACTTTGAGAAGTTAACTTCTATGCCTCACTTTCTTCAAATGTCAAATGAGAATAACAGCAGAACCTGCTTTATATGGTTACTGGAGGCTGATGTGACACCCAAAAAGCTCTCAGAGTAGAGGCTACCATACAATAAAAGCTCTGTCAGTAT
Organism: Petromus typicus; assembly: GCA_004026965.1. Taxonomy (NCBI): domain Eukaryota; kingdom Metazoa; phylum Chordata; class Mammalia; order Rodentia; family Petromuridae; genus Petromus; species Petromus typicus. The sequence goes on along the minus strand of PVIR01020749.1, from coordinate 26,927 downwards.
TGGCTCTTACTTTCTGGTCTAATCTTATAATTTGTTGTAAAACATAACATATATTTGACATGCTATACTTTGCTTAATCATATCTCTTGACCACTTTGAGGAAAAGTTTGAATTTATGTAGGGTTAAATGTGCAAAGAATATGTAGAGTTATTTTGTTTTTGTTTTTGTCTTTTGAGACAGGGTCTCGCTTTGTAGTTCAGGCTGGCCCTGAGCTCAGCCTCAAACTCACATCACAGCAATCCTCCTGCCTCTGCCTCCCGAGTGCTGAGATTACAGGCGTGAGCCACCACGCCCAGCACTGTGGTATGTGGTACTGGTTGTTGCTGGGCGTGAGTCTCCACGCCCAGTATTGTATGTGGTTATCGGGGAATCGAACCCAGGCCACTGTGCTTGCAAGGCAGGCGCCGGAACCACTGAGCTAAGTCCCTGGCCGCTAGAGTTTTTTTTTTTTTTTTTTAAATAACTAATTTGTTCTATTTTATTCACACAAAAGTTTTGGTCCAGTGTGGTAAATTGGGCCTATTTCATAATTCAAATAATCCCTGTAGGTAATTCCTTGGTTCCCCATTCTTCAAGGTGACATACATTGTTTCACTTATGTGACTTGGTTCTGGAGAAGGGCATGGTGGGGACTCCATTGATGTGATGAATTAGACAGTTCCTCGTAACTGCTGAGGGGCAGAAAGGGTCTGCTCTTTGTGTTGGTCCCTGGTGCAATGTCTCGTCTCATTTGTTCTTTGGGATGATATTGCTTTAACCATTTGCTGCCTGTCTTCAGTGATCTTTTGATCTTGATCCCTGGCCTCTTGGTGTCTCTGGTACTCTCAGAGCCCCTGTGTCCCCTCAAGGAGGATGCAGGTGATTCTGGGGTCCCAGTTTCCAGACCTTGTACCTGCTGACATGCTGCTGTCATTTCTAAAATCCCGACCTTCCTCCCTGAGTTTCAGTTCTTCTTCCTACCATCCCTCACCCAGCAGTGGTGGACTTTGGGCTAGTTACTCTATCACATCACCCGCCTACTATTAATGATTGCTTCAGTGCCCAGCAACCACGATAGGGATGGTCGGTTTTTCTGTGATATAAAAGAATGCTGCACTATCTGAATCCTCTAGGCTGGGTCATTATAAATAGCAGTTGAAGGATTAAAAAGTTCTTTCTCCCTGGATAACCTTAATTTTTAGAAGCATTATTTTGCTGAAAACTATCCCTAGGTACAAGCGGACAAATGTTAAGTTTCTTTGTCTTTTTTTCCTGCTGTGATAATCCTAGACCACTCCACAAATCTATGGATGTGTATGTGGAGAAAGTCAGTTAAAAAGAATTTTAAAGGAGAAAACAACATCGCTATATTTAAATATTGTTCCCTCTGATTCAGTCATGCTTTTGCAAATATCTATCTATCCCATATGTATACATTATTTTGTACATAAGCTTTAGTGTTTTGCATAGGCCCATCCTGAAAAATGTAATTGCCATAGGATATGTACATTTTGCATTTTACTGTATAATGACAATTTGGGTTACAAGAAACTATACCAATTTATATTCTCCTATGAATCACGGAGAGTATCCTTACTCATCAATGCCAGATATTTTACATAACTCATTCTGTCTAAATCATCTCAACAACTCTATTACAAATGATATTGTTCCAATTTTACATGTGAAGAAATGAAGTTCAAAGTATTAAAGCTACTTGCACAGATCGCATAGATGCTAAATGGCTAATGTGGTAAATTATCCAAACCAGAGAGAAGGAACCTGATATTTTATACTATTCAGGGAATGCAGTTTGGGACTGGACATTTAGCTCAGTGGCATGACACTTACCTGGTAAGCACAAAGCCTATAGTTCCATCCCCAGTACCAGAAAAAAAAAATTAGAAGTGCAATGTGTATTTTGAGTAAAGCTTTCAAATATTGACTTTTGTTTTCCTCATCTCTTAGTTAATAATCTATGGTAATATATAGCATAGACAAAGAATCTATTGAGCTAGTTAGCTCAATATAATTATCTACTTAATGGTCAGAAGCAGACAGGTGACCTTATATCTTTTTGACAATCAGCCACTAATTTTACAGGAAAGAAAAGCAAAACACAGTTGGATGAAGTGGTAGGGGCCCAAGCTGCTTCAGCACTAGGAATTGTGAGGCCTGTGGCATCACCCTAAAAATCAAATCACCAGGGCGCCCCTGTGCAGAGGGACATCCTGTCTAGAGGCAGCCTCATCTACCGGTATAGGCATCTTTATAGAGACTGACAGAAACAAACTCTTCAGGTCAGAAAAACACAAGATCTCTTTCAGCTGAGTGGTGATATTTAAAAAGCTCTCTTTTGGAGTCTGTTGCCTGGCCAATCAAACTGTCCTTCCAGAACAAATCTGTGGCTAATGAAATGCACAGAGCTGGAGAATGCGTCCCATTCACAGCTACAGCAGCAGCCTGAGGTACATCTCCGGCCGCTCCGCTCTGTCTATAAGTTACAGCAATGGCCTCGGAGAGCACACTCTGTACAGCAGCTGCAACTCGTTATCGGCTTTGTCCAGAATAACAAGCAGAACAAACACGTTTTGCAAGGGATTTTTCACCCTTTTATGTAGAGAAAGAAAAATTGAGCAATCAGTGATACGCTGATTGATCAGTTGTGCTGACTGAGAGAAGTCCAAGGCCATAGTAGCTCTATTAGCCCTGAAAAACAAAAATTGCTCTTAAAACTTTACTTCAATTAATATTTCTGTGATGCCAAGTTTGGGTTTCCCTAAAGGGAAAAATATTTGTGTTTTCACTTAATGCAATTTACTCATCTGGATTGCTCTGTGAAGTTAGCCATAAAGATGGCTAATTATTTTTGTCAAGATAATGCATTTTATTTGACAGATGTTGATTGACCACAGAATATAGGAATTTTTGAGTCAAATGATATAATGCAAAGAACCTATAGTAAGCCCTCCCAACCCTGTGCCTTGTCTTAAACTTAGCCTCAGTGTTCACAATCACATCCAGAGTTCTTTTAATAAGGAACCATGCCACCTTTAAAATCCAAATATCCTTCTCACTAGTACTTTTGACCTCATGTGCCAACTAGATGGTTCTATAAGCTATTAGTCTTCTCAGCAACCGACTGCCTCGGCAGTTCTTAGAGCATCACTGCTTATCTGACTTGGCATCTAAAGTCTATCGTTATACCCATTCCTTCCACGTATTCTCATCTCCCATATTTCCACTTCTCTGAGTGAGCATAAAAGCTCAGACTTTTGGTGAGTAATCCTTCGTCTCTGTACTACTTCCATGCATTTGAAAACAGCCAGAGGAATTCATGTACGTGGACATTTGGCTGTCACTATAAATTCGTTATCACCTATCTCAAATGAAAAAGAATATCATCAGCTCTTTGGATACCGTACTCGACAGAGAATATCACCTTGTCTTTCAAAGGATTTACTTTGCACATTTCAATCTTCAATAGAAAACTGAATAAAGTACCTCCTACTTCACTGGACAGTGGAAAAATCAGTGGCCATGCTCTTGTGTTCATACTACTGGCTGACACACTTTCACTGAGAGAAGGGATATTCCACGCATTTTCCACTCCTAAACTCAGTTACATGGGTGGAAGTGTCCCATCCCCCACCCACCAGGACTCCTCTTCTATGCACAATAGATCCCATTTGTCTCTCTCCAGCATTCGCCTTTTCTTTCTACTCTCCCTCATGAAAAATTATCCATTGTTCCCTTCCAGGTAGAAGGTTCTCATCAGCCTACAAATACATTCTCATAATTTTCCACCTCAAAAAAAAAAAAAGAGGAAGAAATGAAAAGGAAAACAAAACTAAGGCCACATCAGATAAATTCCTTCCCTTCCCCATACTGTTTTTGTTCTCTAACTTCACTGCTCTTTTCCCACATTGTCTTCACTTCTCCTGGCATTCCAGCACTCTGCTCCACTCCAATCTGACTCCCACCTCTGTCACTTAAATATGCGGTCTCAAGTGAATTTTAGCCTAATCTGATTGACAGAGGAAGAATCTGGAAAAAAATAAGGCAGAGGTCTCTGCTCTTGAGGCAAAGGAGTTTGTTCTTCCATGCTTAAATGGTGGAGCAAAGACATGCTCTTCAGGCAGGGCAAGGATTTGGAGGCAGTGCAAGAGTGCGAGCCTGCAGCCCGGGGCTCACAGTGGCCAGGTGATGTGTGCGCTGGCACAGCAAGGGTTCTGTGCAGGGCACCCAGCAGGACCGCCGCTGGGTTGGCTTCTTCCGTCAATGCCCCTTGTATGCAGTAGACCTTTACATAGCAGTCAAATTATTCTTGTATCACGTTTTGTAACATAGGTAAAATAATTTACTTTCTATGTTGAAATTCTTCAATAATTTCCTATTGCGCTGTGAGTGACAAATTGATACCTCAACATACCTTACAAATCCTTCCAGAATCTTGGATCTGACTCCTCTCAGATCTCTTTGGTTAATACTCTCTGGCTTGCTCACAACTCCTGGAAGATCTTATCAGTTCCCAACTCAAAGCCTTTCCCCATTGATTTGCCTCTGGGTGGGAGGTGTCCCTCTCCTGTTACCTGTGTAATCACTATGCATTACTCACATATCAGCTTTCTCACACTCACCCTAAATTCTCATCTATATTTGGTTCTCCACTATTATTTTCTAGAAAAATACCCTATTTTTTTCCTGTTAGTTGTAATCCTACAATGCAAGTGTATGTTATACAATGGGTCACTGAGCTGTCTTGATATGCTGAAACTCTCACTTATTATTCCACATTCTGTTGCTATAACAAAATACTTTTTGTTTGTTTGTTTGTTTCAAGACAGAGTCTCGCCATGCAATTCAGGGCTGGCCTTAAACCGGTGGAAGTCTTCCTGCCTCTGCCTCCTGAGTGCTGGAACTATAGGTGTGCACCACCACTCCCCACCCTTATAACAAATCAGTGGTAACACCTTCTAGGAATTCTTTGGTGGGAAAGGAGAATGGTGAACAAGGCCAGGAGTATTATCAGGAGAGATCTGAGAGGAGTGTTCAGACCTAAGACCTTGCAAGGGTTCATAAAATATGTAAAGAGCCTTGGTTATTCATAATGGAAGTAAGTTTATTAACTCACAGTCCTAGAAGTTCAAGGGAGTGACACTGGCCTTGTCCCTGGGGTTGGCATTGTCTCTGCTCAGGCCACTTAGTGTCAAGGTAGAGCACAGGTGATAGGGATCTGAAGGTGACACAAAAGCCAGAGGGTGGAGAAGGGCTGTAAACAATGTCCTTCTGAGACTAGCTTTTCAAAGTTTCACTCTCTTTTCATTCTTCTACCTTGGGGCCAAATTTCTAACACATGAAAAGTAGGGAGATCTATGTAGCTCATATTCAAACTATAGCATTCTGCACAACTGATGTCCTTCTCACAACCCAAAAGAGTTATCCTTTTCCTACGAGTCTCCAAAGTCTTAACTCATTTCATTGTTATTCAAAAGTCCAAATCCAAAGTCCCACTTGAATCTCAGGACAGACTATCAGGGTGGGCAATAAAAAAATCAACTTACATGCTTCAAGATGGGGTGCTGGGATGGGACTAGAATAAACCCCCCTATTCAAACAGGAAGAAATAGGGACTGCAAATTTTCTGTATCTTTCCACTCTGTTTCCTTTTGCTTCTGTAACTATCAAAATTTGAGTGTAAGTAGCCAGTAATAACCCAGGCTATTGGCTGAACATTTTGCTTAGAAATCTGTTCTGCTTGGGAAGTTGGTACATCACATTTAAGCTTGACATTCCACAGAATCTTAGGGAATGGACACTTGTAGCCTATCCATGGTAGGAGTAACAAGCACAATGTTTTCTCTCATTCATAGTGTGGTCTTTGTCTGCATCTGAGACTAGCTCCCGAATTTCCAGGGCTTCTTGCCAGATTCACTTTGCACAGCTTACATCATCAGAAGTCTTTTCTAGCCTCCTCCTCCAAACTCTTGGAACCTTATCCAGTTTCAAACCCACTTTGACATCTTCAGGTAGAATTATAGTCATGATCTCACTTCTCAGCAACAATTTTCCCTCTTAGTAAGTAGGTTTTCTATGACTATAATGAATACCCAAGGCTGAATACTTTAAAAAGCAGAGGTTTGTTTATTTGTTTATTAAAGGTCCTAGTCCTGAAGGCTCAAAAACTGGCATTAGCTCTGGTGAGAATCCTCTAGTGGTTGACATCAGGTTAGGAATGTAAGTGATAGGGACCATATAGCAAGAGGTAGGAATCTAATATAGCCAGAGATCTAAACTCTCTAAGAGAGAACAGAAAGCAGGGCCTATATGACCCTTTAAAGTCCCACTAGTACTTAACCTTGCCACAGTGAAGACCAAACTTCCCACGTGAATTTTGGAGTTCATATTTAAACTCTATCCAGATGATAACCTTCTAATTTATTTATACTTCTTAAGTATCTCCCATGAGGTCTCATGAGATTACCAATCATGTTAGTTTCTTTAACCATTATTCAATGATGGTTCAGTGAGTAAGTGAATGAATAAATGAATGAGAATGTACTCATAAAAAATAAGTAAGTTAGGCATGCAAAATTGGGGCATCAGAAAACATTCATTCCCCCTTTCTCTAGTTATTGATTAATTGACAGTTCTGCGAAGGTCACCAACATTGATAAGGTCATTTGCGGTCTACCTAAATTGGTGTTTCTTTGGCGTTCTGTTCTGAGATCCTAGAGCTTGATGGATATTCTCTCATTAATTCTTACATATCTTTGTCCTTTTGCGTCATTGACTGTCCAAGATTTTAGAAAAATTGGACTGTTGGAAAATTAATTGATTTGACCAAGGAACAACAACGTTATCACAGACCAGGAATAGTTAACCTCTACTTCTTCATTAGCTTGACATTCTGCACACTTGCTAGCTACAGTGGGAATCAATTCATGCTGTGATACTAAAAATGTCCTTCTAGTATACCACAGTGCCAGGCATGGTGACTCATGTCTGTAATCGCAGCACTTGAGAGGCAGGAGTTTTGCTGTGAGTTTGAGGCTGGCCTGGGCTACATAGTGAGTTCAGAGCCAGTGTGAACTATAGAGTGAGACCCTGTCTCAGAAACAAAAAACCAAAACAAAACCAAACAGAAACCCAAACACTTCCTACCAGCACTATCATCAGTCTTACTCCTTCTCACACAGTACATTTGATATGATGAGCCAGAGACTCCTGCTTCATGATCATTTATCTTTACAAATTTTCCTATGAGAAAATGTGCATGGAGGTTAAATAGCTTAGCCTCTGTGACCGAATGAATTCATGTTGAAGCTCACCTCCGGACTTTCTAGTTGACTTGTATACATATACATTTTGGTTTTGTTTCCCTTTAAGGAACATTTTGTATTTGTACTATTAAAAATTTCTAAATCTGCTGAGTTCTCAGACTTAATCATATAGAAAAAGGATAAGAAGAATCAGGATCTTTGTAACGATGGGAAATGTTTATGCAACATTTTACCGACCACTTTGTGTATCACTTATACATGTAAACATTACTTAAAATAGTTCTCAATCCACAAAATAGTTTCCACTGTATCTTGAGCTTTCTTTTTATTAGTTTGAGAGTGTAGCCATTTATTAGATAACAAAACTGTATGAAGCCTGAGAGAAAATTATAAAGTTCAGAGCATATTTCTGGTGGTTAATGAAAGAGTGACATACATTCTAAAATATATTTTATGTGTATAAAAGGACAGTTGCCATATTCAACCTTGAAATTTATTAAGATATTTAGGATAGATTTCCTGCTGAAATATATTAATTTGGGCATTTTTAATGGAAATGTTCAGTACCTTGTTTCTCTTGATAGGCGTGTTCTCAGGTGACTTGCCAAGGCCTCCAGGCCAGTTGGTATGATGGGATAATTGGTCTCCTGGACTTTGAAGCCAGGTCTTTTCTTGAGAGAAGATAAGAAGTAGAGTCTTATCTTAGGTCTGCTAGAAACAACGAACCTAGTGTAGGGTAGTGGGATAGTTTTTTCCATCAGACAAAGCACAGAATATTCAAGTTCTAAGAAAAACAATCTCCTGAACACAGGACTTTGTGGATTTAGGTTGGACATGGCCGTCCTGTTTCTCCTCATCCTGTGTCTAAGCTTTCCAAGTCAGAAGTCTGCTTCCTTTGGTCTCTGGGTAGCTCATCTCTTCTTAACTGCTCAGATTCGAGATTGGGACAAGAAGTAACAGTGGTGAGCTGAGCGGTTCATTGGATTTTGATGAGGACTTCTTGAGCAATTTTATTGTTCCTGAGCTTTAAAACCTCTATAACATTATTATCACTTTGGTATGAACCTTTCATTTCTTTCTGTGAAATTCTAGGAATTGTGGTTTCATGGGAGTTTGGGGATTTGGAACTTTCTACTTTTTATATTATGCCTTTTGTGTCTATTATATGCAAAATGGATCTGAATTACTTTTAAATGCATTTATCATAAATTTATGTGTTCAGGAAATTTTTTTCTTTTGCTTTCAGGAAACACTTTTAAAAGATAATGATGTGAGATTTCATAGTTTACCCTTGTTTCTGTAGTCAAGTGGTAGATTGACAGTTTTACTTTAATTTATTCAGTGTTGGTCACCAGACTTTTGTAGCCAAAAGAAGCTGGTGAGAAGTGTGACTCCTCTTGTGCTCTTGAGAAGTTACTGGATCAGAAGAGGCACCTGGAGGTTGCCAAAGAGGACTTTGGGGTTTTTTATTTTGTGTAGCACATAAGCAGGAAATCACACTTCATCCCAGGAGAGCTACTGGACCAGGTATTGAGCTGGCCTCTTCTGCCTGGATCTTGTGGGTCTTGGATTTCTCAGGTTTTTTGTTCTTTTTGTTTGTTAACGTTCAATTATGAGAGCAGAGGAGGGGTTTTTTTTGTCTGTTTCTAAGAATATACACGGGAGGTTCTTCAAGAATGGGCTTTTGAAAGGGCAAACCCATGTTCGTCTGGTTTTTATTCTAAGAGGTGGCCTCATGTTTGCATATGATAGGCCTTCAGTAAAAGTTGTTGGGTGGAATTGGAGGATGATGATCTCTTATGGCCTAGGAGAGGAAATTGTTGCTCCTGATGCCAGTTTGTCGATATCAGACAGTGAAGAGGTCAGTTTAACATCATACCACACAAATGAGGCAGAAAAGAAGCTAAAGCTTTGGAAGAGTGAATGTGCTGTATTTTTACCTTTATACTAGAGTTGATAAGTAGTATAGGGGAATTAATTTTAATCAAGAAAGTACCCAAGAAAAGAATATTATTATAGTGTAACTTCAGCACAAATAGTATATATAAAGTCCACAAAGAGTATACTTTACATGGCTTTGAAGGACCGATAGGATATAAACAAATTGCAAAATCAATCTAATAAACATTTGGCTTCAAATTTCTTCATCAGATAAAACATTGCATCATTTTATGTTAGCTAAGTGAATCACAATTTCTTATTAAATTTTCTCTAACAACTCCATTTTATAATGGGAAAATATCAGCACAGAAACAGTACTGACACTCTTCGCTGCTTCAGGCTCCTGTGTGATTGAGTTATGTATCTCAAATGTATTGCTTTATGGCCACCCTTCTTCCTTTGCCTCATCTTTATTTTATACCTTCTGTGTCATATCCTGAACACTTCCTTTGGTGAAATTTTATGGTAGAACGAGGAAAAGAAGAGAAGAAAAGGACTCAGAGAGGTGGAGTAGTAAGAGATACTGGATTTTGGCTAGCTGTCTAGTGAAGGGGACAAAGCGATCACAGTTCAGCTAGACTCTCCCAAGGTTCTAGCCTGTGCTCAGAGTCAGCCAACCTTCAGAGTCGGAGGCCATCTTGGCTGACACCAGTCCTGCCCACACTTTCCTGATTGCCTGGAACCTGAGCCAAACATGTTGCTTAGAAACTCAAGGGCTAAAATTAATAATTTAAAGTCTGATGGTGCTAACTGGGCATATCTGCTGTTTTCCTCAGTTAATTAGATAAACTTGTATTTAAATGTAAATATTTTTGAAAGATATTTATGGAAACTGACTCTGGCTTCTAAAGAGAGAATTAGCTACAAAGGCAATTTATGTGTGTAGATAATCTCAAACTTAATTTTAGTTTATTAAATTTATTGGAGTTACATAAATTTGATTTTAAATATTGTCAAGACAAGTATGGGATATCTTTATAATAAATACATTTCTCATTCTCCTTACCCTATTAAAAATAAAATTAAAATGAAAAGACTGAAGTAGTATATTGAGCAGTGGTTCTTTTATATCATGTTCATATCATGATCATTACAGGTACTTGATTTGCTTGTGAATAAAAACTATACTCCTGAGGGCTGGGGATGTAGCTCAGTGGTGCCGCTCCCTGCCTTGGAGTGTAAGATCTTGAATGTGATCTCCGGTACTACAAATAAATAAATAAGGGAATAGATGGAGAGATAGATAAATAAATACATGTATTCTTACTTTAGTAAAACTACATTCCTGAAAAATCTTCAGTGAAATGTCTTATTAAGTTTAAAGTCTTCTAGCTGCATCAGTTCAATAGAGAAAGGAGAAAAATTACACCCTTATAGAAGGCCTTTTACTTTGTATTTAGCTTTTTACTCAAAAGTTTATCAATTTATCCAGAGAAAGTATAATTAAATCTGTTTGAGAATTTAGAGAAGACTTAGATATGTTTTTATTTTGCTCAACAGTAGCGATATCTCAACAGTACTGATATATATATAACAGTATTAAACTGGGCCAAGGTATATCTGTATTAAACTTTCAAATTCCTGATTCTACCATTGTTTAAAATATATGGTGTTATAAAAACAGATGTGTTGATTACCTTAACCAAGTACCAATTAAACTTGTTAAATAATGTTAGAGAAACAGCCACATTAGATAAGTGAGCATTTTTTTTCTTTTTGTTTGTTTGTTTGTTTGGTTTTTTTTTTTGAGACAGGGTGTTGCTTTGTAGCTCAGGCTGGCCCTGAGCTCAGCATTGAACTCATAGCAGTACTCCTGCTTCTGCCTCCTGAGTGTGGGATTATAGGCATGAGCCACCACATCCAGCACTGTTGTATGTGGTTACTGGGGATCAAACCCCAGTACTTGCAAGTCAGGTACTGGAACCACTGATCTAAATCCCCAGCCTCCAAACAAGTGACTTTTAAGGTCCAGAATATTTAATAATTTAAAGAATGAAGAGCCAGGGATATAGCTCAGTGGTTCCGGCGCCTGTCTTGCAAACGCAAGGGCCCGGGTTTGATCCCTGGTAACCACATACAATACTGGGCATGGAGACTCATGCTCAGCAGCAATCAGCACCACAAACCGCAGTGCTGGGTGTGGTGGCTCATGCCTGTAATCCCAGCACTCGGGAGGCAGAGGCAGGAGGATTGCTGTGATGTGAGTTTGAGGCTGAGCTCAAGGCCAGCCTGAATTACAAAGCGAGACCCTGTTTCAAAAAAAAAATGAAGTCACTCTTTTTAGTAAAATATTATTTGAATCTCAAAAAGCTTTCTTTTTCCAAGATAAGCACTGCTGTAGCCTCCAGCATAACCCACAGTACTAACAGAACTTCTGTATTATAACTTTATTTCTTTCATTTGTGTTACATTTTATGTGTCCAACTATTCTTTTCATAGTTTTAAATCTGCTGCTTGTCTTTCATATTTAATCTCAAATGAGTTTTAAATACCAATTTTTGGAACTTTGACATAAATTTTGCATTTTGATATTCATCCCCCCCCCTTTTTTAAAGTTCCTAAAGTTTGGAAGACTATTCTCTTGAAACAATTTTTTACTCCAAAATAAATCAAAAATAGTATATATTTCTTCTTCCTACTAACTGAGAATACTCTTGTTGAAGGAAAGTATAGGTTAAAAGAAATAATATCAAATAAACAATATCAGAAAAAGCATCCAATTCTTCAACATTCAAAGCATATCAGCAATTGAAATCTAGTAACTGTTGGAAGGTTATAGTGTTCGAGGATCAGACTTGGATGTTCTCTTCTTTTTCTTCTTGTTGCTATCCTTTCTCTGCATCTTTTTCTTTTCTTTTTAAATAATCTCCACAGCATTAAGTTTTTTTCAAAATATTTTGTTTTAAAAAGATACTCTGGCTCTACAATGACTCAAGATCTATAAGTGAAGGGAGAAGTAGGTGCCTGGTCCACTCATTGCCAACCGCATTTCGGTTTTAGGGAGACAGAACTCGGTGCTTCCGGAAACCGTGAACTGATTTCCGGGAGAGTGAAACGCATCTTCTTGGACTAGATTCCTTGCAATATAGCAGATCATGGAAGGAACAAGAGAGTTGCTGTAACAAACAACCTATAAAATGGAATGGGATAGAAACATGCTTTATGTCATCCTAATGTAAGCTGACATCTTTTATCCCGCAAGGTCGGTAACTTCAAGACTGCTACATGGAATGCTTATCGGTGATTCTCAGACATAATTTAAACAAGTTCAACACTCTCCTGGCACAAAAAATGTAGCATCGTAGGTAACCCCTCCTTAGTGTGAGGATTGCTCTTTAGAATCTTGCAAAATAGTTTGTGTGTACTCTTGACAAAAGTTAAGAAAACAAGCCTATCAGAGCAGTTTGTTCTGTTCAGCGTGTTAAAGATATATTTTTTTGGAGGTATCATCATACAAAAAAGGCTGTGATGAATTGTTTTTCTTTTTCTTAGAAAAATTTTACTATTTAGGACGAATTCTTACCTAATGATGTCGATGTCATTTTTGTTTTTCTGTATGTTAATCATTTATTTGGGATCTGGATTCACCAATTTCGAAGTTAAAGGAGTTTATTCCTTTCCATTCAGTTTAATAAACACATTCCCAACATTCCAGCATCTCTACAAACTGACCTAGTTAGAATTTCTGATAAGTGATTTATAGTCATAAATGCTAAATAAAGGCTGGTATTACTGGATCCTGCAAGTTCTGATTTTATGTAAATTTGAACACTACTTTTGCCAAAAAAGAAAAAATCGGGTCCAGGATTACACTTCAATCTATTTCAGATGTCTGTAGTTAGTACTTCTGAACCAAATGAGACCTGAAGCACATGTACACTGCATTTTTTCCTCACCGGTTTCGCCATTCTGGATTTGGGTAATATCCTAAAGGTGATTTACCCTTGGAACAATGACGTTCTCTTGAGAAGCCATTTGTTTGCTATTGCTCAAAGGTCAGTTTTAAAGCCAGTCCAGGGAACTGAGGTCAGAAGAAGCAGCGTGTTTCTCTAACCCATTTACAAATATTGCAAGTCACTTGTTACTGATGTGGGTATTCTGCTCCATGAAATTTGTGTGGTAGGCATGTTTAGGCTTTGCTTTAAAAAATACTTCAGCCAAGAATAATTAGATTTCCATAACTGTTAGTTACTATCCCAAGTATTTTATTATTTATAAAATTCTTTCTATTGGAAATATTATAATTGTCTGGAAGGCTTTACATATAGTATTATATAGTTTAATAATTATGAGTACTGGGGGTTTAGCTCCGTGGTTCTGGACTCTGCCTGGCAAACGCAAGGTCTGGAGTTTGATCTCCAGTACCACATACCATAAGCCAGGTATGGTGGCTCATGCCTGTAATTCCAGCTGGGAGACAGAGGCAGGAGCATTGCTGTGAATATGAGGCTTGTCTGGGCTACATAGAGAGCTCAAAGCCAGCCTAAATTACAAAGCAAGACCTTGTCTCAAAAAAAAAAAAAAAAAAAAAAAAAGAAATCGCATTCTTAAGGTGCTGAGTTTGAGACCCAGCCCCCCAAAATGAGATGGTGTTATCTCACTTAAGTATGCATTTTACATAGGTAAAATAAGAAAATTAGTTTCCTTTTAATTAATTAGCTTTTTAATTAATTAATTAATTAGCTTTTTAATTAATTAAATAGCTTTTTATTCCTTTTGTAGTTGAGGCTGGCTCTGAACTCATTTTGCATCTCAGGCTGGCCTTGAGATGGCAGCAGTCCTCTTGCCTCTGCCTCCTGAGTGCTGAAATTACAGGTATGCACATCACACCTGGTCCAAACAAGCAAATTAGGAAAAATAATGATTTTAAAATACCAATTCCCACAAGAAAAGTAAATATTATCTACTGTAAACATGTATTAATTTTAAAAAGCTTGCAATAAAACAGATTTCTTCCAGCTATGTAAAACTATCTGATTGTATTATTTCTTAAACTTGAAGACACTTTCTTTGAAATATTTTTCAGCAGAAAGCAATCCTGCTTCCTGTTATACAGTGTCTGAAGCAAAATTCCTTAATAAATCTTGAACTGCCTACTTTTAAAAAGCTGGTCCCTGTTTGTTTTTGAACAATCACGAAAATTCCATAGCATTAAATTTTCCAGATCACATGGCTCTGGAATAAGTAATTCCTAGCAGTAGTATTTTATTGTCTTGTTTTGCGGGTTTTATTTTGTTGTATTTTTTAGTATTGGAAGTTGAACTCAGGGCCTTGTGCTTGTCAGGCAAGGGCTATACTGAGCTACTCAGCTCTCCTAGCAACAGCATTTTATTTTACTTATTTATTTTTTTACTACTGGGGATTGAACTTGGAACCTTGTGCTTGCAAGGCACGTGCTGGAACCACAGCTGTAACAATAGTATTATAGATATCAAAGTATAAAATAACCTTTGCTGTTTTAAGTAATCTGGTCCAATCAGCCAGAAAGAAGTGAGACTTCTAGGCTGATTTGTTCTAAGGGAATTATTACCAAAAGAGATTACCTTTATTCCTGTATCACTTTTAAAATTTGTTCTTTTTATTTAAAACATAATTTAAAAATTGAGCACTTATAGTTACTTTTTTCTCTCTCATTTTACTTTTCCTGAAGTCATATTATTCATAAGAGTATAAAGAAATGTCATAACTACTTCTGAGCACCAAAAATCTGTCCTTTGCATCTTTCACGTGGATTGTTCTTCCTGTCACTCCGGACCTCACCCAGCCCCTTCTGCTCAAGTCATCCCATGCTGTTGTCAGTTTCCTCCGGATCTGAGAGACGCATCAGAAGAGGGTGAGCAGTCCTGGCTGAGAGTCCTGCTCTTGGCTTTCCAACTTACTAGCTGTGTGATCCAGGGGAGACTACTTAGGTCTCTCAGGCTCTGTATTATGTATAAAATCGAGATTTCATTAGCTATATTCGGAGACTGCTTTTCAGATGAACTCATAAGTTCTGCAAGACCCACATTAGAAGATCAGCAAATGACAAGCACCTTAACTTTCAGTCACCATCATATTCATCATAACTGGAAGCATTAAGGTTCATTGACTAATATTTTCACTGACTGGCAAAATAGTAAGCACTGTATATATCTCTCTATATATAAATAATGTGCTATTATATTGTATAATATATAATATATATTATATATAATATATATATAATATATACATAATATATATTATATATAATATATATATAATATATACATTATATATATATATATTATATTGTGGTTATACAATCCAATGCTTTAATTCATATAGCCTCGAGGATCTTTTAAATTTATTACCCACAAATTTTACTCTAAGAAAAATTAGAAGATTTTGATCAGGATTCTTCCATGATATATTAAATTTAATAGTCATCTCATGGTTAGAATACTATTTTTAGAAACTTCATTTAATATTTAAATTTCTTGTGAGTTTTCTTCTTTCTCTTAAATTCCACTCTAAGTTTTCCTTTGCTGTTACGTATGCTTTTGGTTCACTCTGCACCCTCGCTGCTCCACAACTTATTTGGACTTGGTTTTGCTTCCCCTTCCCAGAGTCATTTACATTTGACTCCTCTTTCATTTCACGTTACTGTGTGTGTATGTGACGATGTCTTCAGTCCTCCCTGACCACTTGAATTCCAACTTCTACATCAGCTGGCCACGGCACTGCCCGCTCTGTTCTTCTCAGCCTACAAGCACACAACAGAGGCTGATTCACGGCAGCTTCACTTGTCCTTTTGCGTTTACACTAGCTTATTTCTCCCTTCTCTAGCCAATATGTGTGTGCCTCCTGTTGTCTCTGATGCATCCTTGACGCTTTTAAATCGAGTGAGAATGCATCTAACATTTCTGCTTTACTCTAACAGTAATGCCATCTTATGGGCAAATATTAACCCGACAAGATTTGCTCATTAGAAGTTTAAAAAATGCGGTTTGTTTAATTTCTTCTCTTTAAGGTGTTTCCTAATGGGGGTCTTATAAAAGAAAGCTTTTCATGAGCCTAAGATATAAATCACATATGTCTTGGGTTTTCTTGTGTGAAACCAATTTTGCAAGGCCTCTCTGCTTAGTTCATTTTTCATCTTTTGTATCCCTTCAACATTTGTGTTATCAAGTGTTAGATTGATAAGCACATTCATCATAATTGGTTCCTCACTTTGTATACCTCAAAAGGCCAAATGGATCTTAATGAACATGTTTTACTTGATTGGGTTTCCAAAGACACCAGTTATTTAAAAACCGCAGCCTCTAGCCTCTTGTTAGCTGTGTATTGTCATTATCAGCCCTTGATGGATTGGTAAGGTGTGAAGACATCGAATTTATGTCTTTTTCCTGGCCAGACTTCTTTCTGTTGTCTTAAATTGTTGGATAGTGGAAAGTCTGCCCTCTTTTACACTGGAACAATCAAGATCGCTTACTGTTAAAGGACAGCTTTCTTTGTCTATGTCCTTGCTAATGACAGTGTTTCTTGTTGGATGACTTGGGATAATAAAAATCATAGAATTGAACCTAATCACACCTATCTTTTATATTCTATTTTCATGCATCCCTGCTCAAACACAAGATGGAACTTCCTCAGGGACTTGCTGCTTTTTCTTTTCCTCTGAATTGATGTGCCCTGCAGTCATACCTTGCTTCTTGCTTTAAGTTTATGCTTTTTGAAATAGATTTTTATGAAATTGTTGACACTTCTCATTCCTGAATCTTAGACATCTTGTCTTCTTCCTATGTCCATCTAACATCATTTTGGTTATTCTTGCTTAGGAATCATCACTAGTCAGGCAGGAAAGCCATACACAGGATTTTTTAATTCCTTTAGTCATTTTTCCATAAGCATGTCTCGCAAACCTGCTATATGAATTTTTTTTTGAGACAGGGTCTCACTTTGTGGTTCAGACTGGCCCTGAGCTCAGCCTCAAACTCACATCACAGCAATTCTCCTGCCTCTGCCTCTCGAGTGCTGGGATTACAGGCGTGAGCCACCACACCCGGCACTGTTATATGTGGTACTTATTGCTGCTGGGCATGAGTCTCCATGTCCAGTATTGTATGTGGTTACCAGGAAATCGAACCCAGGCCCTTGCGCTTGTAAGACAGGCACCAGAACCACTGAGCTAACTCCCCGGCCCTGCTATATGAACTTTTGATAGATGCTCATTTTCCTGGAGTTTCTGATTCATCATGTAGTAAGATGAAGTGTAAGAGGGAAGTTGGCAGTTTCTACACCTTTGAATCTTTTTTTTTTTTTTTTTTGTGGAACCACAGAAGCAACTCAGGACTTTGCCCATGCCAGACAGGTGACAGCATCACTAAACTGCATCCCTGACCCTCTATCCACTTGTACCTTTGAAGAAGGAACTATTAGCACCATTTTTATCTATTCATTCTAAAACCTGAGGCTTGCACTTTTTAGGATGAATTGTTCTTAATTTTCCACTTAGTAGCAGGCCTTACCTACCTATGACAAAGAATTACCCAAATGAAGAAGATATTTGAAAACAGAATATTTACACACTGGTAATCAATGTTGCTTTGTGTCCTTTAAATATATTTTTAATCATTAACATGAATGAAAAATGTGAACGAAAAATGTGAACAAAAATGATGAAATGAAATGCAGCAAAGAGGATTGGTATTAATTAAAACTATATTGAACTGTGTGACTTTTCCCATAATCTAAACTTGAAATGACAACAAAACACTGTTTACTCTATTCAAGTAAATAAAATAAGGGATGTTATGTAAAGTTGATCAGTATATATTGTAAAAGAGATTAAAATATTTTACTTGGTACATTCAGATTAGTATATATTTTCTGGGATGAAATTTGTCAGTGTTGATAAAAAATAAACTTGTATCAAAGTAGTAAAGGAAGCATTGAAATGGATGTTTTGTAGCTCATTCAATTAATGTTTTTAAATAATGTTATTTATAATATTTGGTCCAAAAACATAATGCAGGTTGATCACAGTTTTCATAACTATGACCAATGCAGAGAGATAACTGCTAAAATAAGAGATACCATGTTGTTAACAGAAGCTGGACTGGAAGGGCTATTTTCTAGTCCTCAGTATTTTCCATATTTCTTTAAGTATTAAGTGAAAATGCAATTTAATACTTGATAAGTTGTCATTTTCAATTGCAATTTTAAAAGTTAAAGTTTGTGAGGAATTTGAAAGATTGATTGCTTGTATTACTTTTTTAAAACATTGAATAATTGTATTAGTTAAAATACCCATTATCTATCTATTTGTAATCTATTTATCTATCATCTATTTATCATCTATCTCTATGAAATAAACGAAATGAATGTTGAGGTTTTGGAATAGAAAATAATTATGTTAGCAATTCTTTCTTCAAAAGTAAATTATGAGAGGGCCGGGGAGTTAGCTCAGTGGTTCCGGCGCCTGTCTCGCAAGTGCAAGGACCCGGGTTCGATTCCCAGGTAACCACATAACAATACTGGGCGTGGAGACCCACACCCAGCAGCAACCAGTACCACATACCACAGTGCCGGGCGTGGTGGCTCACGCCTGTAATCCCAGCACTTGGGAGGCAGAGGCAGGAGGATTGTGATGTCAGTTTGAGGCTGAGCTCAGGGCCAGCCTGAACCACAAAGCGAGACCCTGTCTCCAAAAACCTAAAAAAAAAAAAAAAAAAAAAAAAAAAAAAAAAAGTAAATTATGAGAGAGAGAGAGAGAGAGAAAGAGAGAAAGAGAGAGAGAGAAGGGTTCTTTACATACACATATCAATGCATTTCCAACTTATGGAAGAAATGAAATACTTTGTCAGCATTAAATGAAAAGATCCTAAACTATTTCTCACTCTGTAAAATTCAGGAAGTATTTAGTTTTAAATTTTCTCTGCAGGGTTGTACAGAGGAACACAGCCCAGATAGCCCACAACTGTGGATGCATCAATAGACGAGTGCTAACTCTATGTGAAATATTTTATCTTTTAGAATGAATGATTTGTATGTTTAGAGTGATCTGGATCATGGAAACATTTTCAAACATATCTTCCTCCAGGCCCTGTGTACACATGCGTGCTTGTTACAAGGTTGTGTGTAGATAGCTATGTGAGGAGAGGATTGGGGCATAGAAGAAGCTACTTCTTTTGAAATTATTTGAAAAATATTTTTCATACATTTCTACTCATTTTTTTATGTTTGACTTTAATGGTCCCCAAATCTTGAAGCCACACTCTGGACTTTGGTCTGTTCTAAAGTAAACTTCATCACGTCCATAATTTTTTTGTTTTTTGCAGCTTGCGCATTTCACGTTTGAACACTTGATTCTAAAACTATTTCCTGTTTTATCATTGACCTGCTTAGTCTGCAAGATGACTGTGAAATCATAGTGGCTGAATTTTTTATCTTTTGTTGAAGGTATTAACCAGGTTTTCTAAATCTTCTGATCCTTTGCCCTTTATTTTGATTTCTGGAAGTAGGGAAGCCAGAACCTGCATCCAGAGCCCTGTAATGAATAAATGAAGGCCCAACTTTCCTGCCCACATTTCTCTTTAGACTTCAGAGTTACAGAATTTGATCCTGGATTTTTTTTTACCTCTTTCTCAAAAACCATGTTAAGGTTAACTGTGATAAGTTATGATAAAATCTTTTTCATGGTCAGTCTCTGAAATCACCAGTACCCCAGCTTTTAGTTAATTTAAGCACAAGTGGCAAAGAGAGAAATTACATTAAAATCTCACTGTATGGATACCTCTGGATTATAGGAGGATGAATGATTTCGATTTATTTTACATCTTAAATACTTGCCATAATAAATCTATGTCATTTTTCTACTTAGGAAAAGACAGTCTTTCACACACACACACACAAAACACATATACGTGTAAATGTAACTATTTGATATATATATATACATATATATGTATATATATATGTATATATATACACACACATACACACACATACACACACATATATAAATGTATAAAATATATAAATGTATAAATATATATATAAATATATATATATATAAATATATATATATATAAATGGAAAAGATGAGGTCAAAGCCTAAATTAGATTTGGTTAGAATTTTTTTTCTATACTGGAGATTACACCTAAGACCTTTGCTTTGAGGTACAACCTTAAGCCTCTTTCTGGTTTTTATTTTGAGGTGGAGTCTTGCTAAATCATTAAATTAGCTAGATTGGCTTCAAACTTGTGGTATGGGGGTAATCCACTTTCAGGTCCCCTTTCTGTGTCTCTTAGGTGGAAGTTTTCTTTCTCTTGATAAACTTTTCCTACTCTAAAATCAAAACAAAATAAAACCCCCAAACAACTTGTGGTGTCCTTGCTTTAGCTTCTCTGAGTGCTGGAATGACAGGTGAGCTGCATATGCCCAGGTAAGATTTACAGTAAGCCTATGGCACTGGTTCTCAGTCCTAAATGCAATAAGTTGGAGTTTTTCATTGTCTTCCTCCAATTCATTTCTGTGGTATTTCTTTAACCGAAGCTCCCCTTTGTTTGTTATTCAAAACACTTGTAAAACTATGAGGATCATTATGGGTGAAGGCCAAGTATCTAGACGCACCCGGTCCCCTGAGACAGGGTGCTAACTTGTGTACCCTGCATCTCGGCTTCTGCAGGCACAGTTTAGGAAATAAGCCGTGTACTTCCATGCTGTTTCTGGTCTGTATGTTCCAGGCTATCATTCTATTTTTGTCTTCCTGCACTCCATCTCCATGGAGTACTTACATCCTTAAAGATATGGACCAACATCATCCCATTCTTACATTGACCACACATGCAAAATGAACTTGATCTTTCCTTGCTTCTTTCCCTTCCTATTCATTCTCTCATTGCATTTCGTGTACTTCATTGTGAGTTGCTTTACTAATTTCTTTCATATATTAGGATGAGATTATTCTGCTCAGTGTTTCATGTCACCAGGGCCATGCAGTTTGATCTCAGAGAGTGTTGACATCCTGATAGGTGATGAAGAAGATGTAGGTTAAACTTTGTTCTGTTGCAGTTATTTTTTAAACAACGACCTCAGTCCCCACCTCTGCTCTGCAACTGCTTTCATATGACATTAAATTACAATGTCCGTGTCTCTTCATGTCCCCTTCACTGTTATGAAAGCCTCAGGAATGAGTTACTTTGCTTTTACTTCTTGGATTTCTTTGCAAAGATGTCAAAATATGATCTATGAGACATCTTCATAGAACTGTGACTTAAGTGACAGATTCCACTGGCAATGAGACCTTGGTTGAAGGGTTGAGTGAATTAACTTTACTTTCTCAAAACACAAGTGCTCAAGTTTAAAAAATTTCATAAGCTCCATCTTAATAAATAAAAGATTTTGACATGCTTATATTGTTATGTATTTTTGTTACAGATTTAAAGCTTATTACACATACAATAAGTTGCTTTTCTTCACTTGCATTGTACTTGATATTACTGATACTTTTAAAGTTCAGAACAAAAGCAATGCAGTAGAAAGAATATAATATGCTACTCTATTAACTTCCAAAACTATGAAGATGAATTTGCTATATATTTGTGGATCGAAGTTTTTTGATTTTTTAAAAAAACTGTACGTGGTTTCCATTATGTTTTTCTAACAAAATGATGGTGAGGCCTAGGCTTTTTGGGAAACTCACCAGGAAAATCTTTTGATCTTTATTAGTTTTAGAAACCTGCTTTTCTTTAGGGTAAGGCTGGCCATAGAGTTTAAGTCACTCTCTCTGCTGCATAAGCAATTTCTTTGCTGGATAACTGGTTTTCTAATACATTAGCATTATTGCAGGAGAAGAAAGTAGAACTGGATGTGTTGCAATTTGTACTGCGTGTTCATGAAATGTCTCTGGGCATCACGGTAGTGGGAGGGGCCCCAGGGAGGAGGAGCTGTGGGTTAGTATTTAATGGCAGAATGAATGGGAATGCCAAGAAGTCTGGGACCAGGCTCTTACCCTGTTTACATTGCTCCTTCACCAGCTTTCCTTTACATTCCCTTAAAAGTCTTGCAACAGAAAAATCTCCTAAAATATATGTGATTTCATTTAACTTCAGTCACCATCCATCTTCAAAATGACGAGGATTTTGACAGCTTGCAAAGTGGTGAAGACGCTGAAGAATGGCTTCTGCTTTACCAACGCGACTGTGCAGCGACAGCGGAAGTATTTCAGCCGGGACGTCAAGCACGTTCCTGTCCAGGTACCATCCTTACTCCTTGTTTCTACCGGCAGAGGCATAGCAGGGAAACAGTGGTATCTCTACAGGGGAAATAGAGATTGAAAATAGTTCCAAGGTGCTAATTTATTAATGTTAGTTTTACCACACAACTTACTGATTTAGCAGATGCTAATTTTATTTTTTTCTAAGTAGAATGGCAATACTTTTTACTCAATACAAAGAAAGGTCATAGTTCCTGCAATAACGCAAATTTAAATATACTGCCAGATGAGAAATATTTTAAAAAGCTCTCGCTGCTCCTCTGTACCTAAATACTATCTATAGCTTATAGTGTGCGTCTGAATAATGGAGTTGCTTATACATGTTTAGGACCACAGTGTATTCAACCCCTATTCTGTGATGACTCTTTGGAAAGTTCCCTTGGAAATGTCATTTAAAACATTTTAGAAGAAAAGTATCTATACAATTTTAGCATTTTCAAGTCATCCTGTAGAAACTACTCTAACATTTTTCTTTTCTTCCATAACACTTCTAGAAGAAGGCCCAATTCTATTGTCATTTTATTGATTAAGACACAGTGGCTGATAATGGCTGGTAATTTCGTTGCCATGTACCTATCACTGAAAGGAAAGTCAGGGAAAAAAACATCAGGTCATTCTTCCCTCTGCCTCCAACACCAAATTATGTAATGCATGAAGAGATCTCTGCTACATCCTACAACTCTATAAAGGTGTTTGTTATGAGAGAAGTCAAAAATCACTCCACGAAAAAATCATATGTAATGAACATAAAGTTTAAGTAATCACAGTCACTTATGTATTTCTTCTTTAGTAGTAAAAGTTGTAAAACATGAAAGAAGAAAAGCTACTCTATGTGTTCATAGAAAAATAGATTGGGACAGTCTTGAGTATCCCTTTTATATTTTGTGTGCTTATTGGATGGACTAAAATTGCCTAGATCTTTCCATAGCTTCCTCTTAGGTTATTCAGGATTCATTGGCTTTCAGGCCTTGGAAGGCTAAATAGTGCCTATAGATTCCAAGGATAGGAATGAGGAGAGGAAAAAAAGAAGGAGGGAAGGAGGGAGGGAGAAGAAGAGGAAGAGGAGGAAGAGGAAGAGGAGGAAGAGGAAGAGGAAGAAGAAGAAGAAGAAGAAGAAGAAGAAGAAGAAGAAGAAGAAGAAGAGACAAAATGGAGGTGGTGGAAAAATTCACTCCAGCAGAGAAGAAAGATACCTGCTGTAGCATCAGTGGTGTGTTAGCAAATTCAACCTTCCACACTGAGAAGATTCTAAAAGGAGTATAAGAAACTATCATCTCCATAAGAAAACCAAAAATAACATATTCCTGGGCTCAGTTTAATTATAACAAGAAAACCAGAAAACAGAATATTCCAAAACCATCATAAAAATTACCACGACTGGATATAAACTGCAAAAGTGAATATTTGATTTTAATTCACTGTTAGAGATCTCAAGCATATTTTGTATTATCTCAGGGAAGATAAACAATAATGAAAATATTACTTTTGGTTATAATGTCTTCTAAGACTCCAAAGTTGGGTTCCCTGGAGTACCCTTTTCTTTTTACAGAAGTAGGAGGGTGTGGATAGGTGTTGCTCTGTGAGACCCTTGAAACACAAAACAGGATCGATTACTTTAAAGTGGCAGATGTGACTGAGGTTGGATGTCATTCCCTCCCAGACCACAACAAGTGTTCTACAACAGCAACTATCACCCAAATGATCTAATTATGTGGATGGAGCACTGTGGAAATACTTCCTCCAGCTCCTGGTAGCAGATCTGTTTCAAGGGTCTGCTGCAGTGCACAGCTAAGAATGACAAATTTGTAGGAGGAATAAGCCATCATATCATGGTGTCGATGTCATTACTCACTCGCAGTCGTGACTTGCCTGACTCTTGGAGGCATGCCAGGCATGAAAAATAGTTCTTGAACTTCACCAAGTGAATTAGAATTCCTTTGCAGTCCATGGAGACTTGTATTATTCACTTGTTTTGAAGTAGTATTCTACCTATTTCTTTCCTGGGTTCCCCTTTAAAAACTCAGCTCTCTAAAAAACGTCTATCAAAATTTACTCTCTAGAGGAGCATCATGTTTTAAAGAGAGTCAGAATCATTAGAAGGGCAGGAGCACAGGTAGTACAGGTCAGAGGCATTGGAGCTAGTCATAGGTGGTACGGGGGTTGTGAAAGGCACCCCGTGGTCAGATCTGTGAGCCTCCCCCTAAAGTTCACTCGCTTTGTCAATGTCTTCGGAGGTCACTTTTTCCTCTTCCCTTAGTGACAGAGTGTGGATTGGATAACAGCAGTGATGTGCTTGCATTTTTCTGCTGTGTTTTCTTGCATATTTGCCTGTGGCTAATATTTATCGAGTGTGCCTTGCCAATAGACACAGTTGTGTAATTCCCTTGGGGGGAAGAAGAGAGAATTTCAAGGTGTTCTGTATTTTAAAGATAGTTGGCATCAAGGGTATAAGTGATCAACAACCATAAAACATAAAAGTTTTAGAGGCCATAATCTCTTTTCCATTAATATTGAAAATGTTCAGTGCTTATTATTACATTCAGCCAGTTGTAACAGTGGAGTGGAAAGTACTGTGGATGGGGAATTAAAGATCTGAATTGTAACCTCCATTACACGTTTCCTGACCTTGGGAATTCGCATATTTTCTAAACCCCTAAGTTTTTTTTAATCTGTGCTATGGAAACAGATCTTGATTTATTCAGAGGATTCTGTGGTTATTATACAAAATCAATGGTTGAAAAACTGTAAGACATTTAAAAGATAAAAAGTATTTAAAAATATCTGTGTTGGCCATTCAGTAGAAGGACTTAGTGGGATGTTAGATAAGTATCTTAATGTTTTTAGTGTATTGCGTATTATTACAATGACATCTGATAAGAATTCTTACAGAATTATAAAAATGATTCATTTACCTTTTCTTTAATATCAAACTTATCTCTAGGTAGATATTCCTAGAATGAATCATACTCATAAAACCATCTCTTTTTTTCAGGATAGGGAATTCAATTCCAAAAAGCAGAATATATACCAGAATATCCCATTTCATTCATTAATTTATCCTCCAACAAATACAGAAATTATCATGGGAGTTTATAGAAATGATACAAGTAAAATAAACTGATAAAGATGCATAATTTTTTTGTTTCTTTTTGGTGGGGGAGGACAAGGTCTTGCCTTGTAGTTCAGGCTGGCCCTGAACTCACTGTATAGTGCAGGCTAGCCTTGAACTCACAGCAATCTTCCTGCAATCTGCCTCCTGAGTGCTGGAATTATGGGCATAAGCCACCACACTTGGCATGAAATGCATAATTTCTGACCTCATGAAACTTATAGTTTTAAAAAATCTGACTTTACAAAGACTGCAAAGTCACCAAGACTCAACAGTTTTACTTTTACTTGCAAATGAATTTGGAAATCAAAGGTATTAAACTGAAAAGGTTAAGTTTCTCAAGAATAGAAACGTGTTCAATGAGTACTGCTGTAGCATTAATCCATTCAGTTTTGGAGATGGTGAGCTGTGTTACAATTAAGCCAGGCACCTCAGGGTCCAAGGGTCCTCTTGCCTACTTCAGATTCAAATGAGCCCCAGGAGTCCTTATTCCCCTTAAAGGGCTTTCATTTTGCAGGGTTTTATATTCCAATTCTACCACAGAAATGCCTATTTAATTCAGTCTAGAGGAGCTATTGTTACTTGATTAGAAATAGGCAACTACAAAAACTCCTACAATTACAATCATTTAGTTGTATTGTAATAGCTTTATAAAAGTCATTCATAAGAAATAGAACTCATTATTATATTGGAGTCTTTTTGCACATGACTAGAGAAAGGAATAGACACAGGAGTAAGCTTACCACATATATTCAGGACCAACTATTTTAGTAGACGAGAACTGAATTTCATCAGAAAGAGCCCAATTTCTTCCATGTAAACTATGTTCCAATCACAAATGAACTTTGCACAATTAATTTGGGTGGTAGACAACATTGTGTATATTTGGTGTACAGTAATTTTCTAGTTAGGTGATAGCTTCTTTTTTTGAATCTTTTTGAACATAAATTTTAGATCCATTTACTTGTCATAACTATTGTCTAGGCATGTTGGACTTCTTGACACAAAAGACTTGAAAAAGCTATATAGGCTTGGTGGGCTACATTGGTGGGGGTAAGTCCATGAGAATCACAAGGTGTAGCAATTAAGGAAGCTCTCAGTTGGGTACCTCCAAGTGTTAGGTCCTATCTCACTTGCTGTACCTTGGACCAAGCCTGGGTCAAAAGCTAAGAATTGGTCTAAAGTTCTCGCTTTCATCCATGTTTCCTTTGCTTCTCTCCCTGAGTTTCAATTTGTTCCTGTTGGGAGAGAACTCCATATGATTTGTGGGTAAAATTAGGTTTTCTTTGGAAACAGTGACTATTGCTTCGCTGTTACCTAGCCTTTAGACTTTCTTCACATTTCTGACTTGTTTTAAAAGTTGAGGCAGTAGG
>PVIR01020748.1:0-30138 GCA_004026965.1 Petromus typicus | reverse complement strand
GGACCTAAGAGTGGGGCCCCCAGTCAGGATATTAAATTTCCCATTGTCTCTCTCCTTTTTACCATGTATGTGAGATCTGATAGATTTCTCAGACTGCAGTGTTACAAATTCAAATCCAATGAATGAAAGGCTCTTCATATGGTCAGTCTTATTTCCATTACCTGTGGAAAATGCTTGTTTCTGGGTATTTGCATATTTTAATTTAGCATCTTTATCTCCATGTTTCACAAGTATGCTGTTAGTTTCTAATCTAGTTTTGAGGCTATATAATTTTTGGTGTGGGTGCGTGGTGAGTGGCATTGCACAGTTCTTCAGTAGCACCCAGCTGGTACTGTGACAATCAGTGATGTGTCTAGACATTGCCAACTGTCCCCTGGGGGGGCAAAGCCACCCCTGCTTGAGGAAAGGCTATTTAAATCAATATGATATATGATTACTTCCCATATTTAAGATTGACTCTTAAAGAGCATAACTCTAAAATTAATATTTAAAGGAACATTGTTTTCCCAGAGAGAGAATTTGTCTTGCTACCAAGTGGAGTCATAGGCTTAACAAATATTCAACAAATTTAACATTGAAACGTGCTCCAGTATCCAACTCTGGTCATTGTTCTGTGGTATTACTTCAAACACTTTCCAAATTCCCATGGAGATCCTTGTATTTTTTACAAGCAAAGTACCTATTCCTGTGAATAGCATCCTCCATGGGTGATTTTTCATTACTTCCTGGGAAGCTCTCAGAATTACTAATGTTATTTTTGGTCCAAATAACTTTTTAAGGCATCCTTCGTCTATCTCAGTCACTCACATTTGTGAATTACATTAGCTTCATCCTGTTAGAATTTAGAAGAACAAGGCCAAAGTTGCTTGGGCAAAGGTGAGAAAAGTTAAAAGCAGTTTCATTTAAATTGCTTTCTTTCACATACTGCTCTGAGGGAAATGTCTCCTTTCTTAAGTACAGTGTGACTATTACATTCCCTTTACATTTTTGACAGGGCCTGAAGTAACAGAGTACAGGCCCCTAGAATAGAATGGGAAGTGATTTTTTTGAAATATCTTAGAGTAATTTTCATAATACCCTAGGACACAGCTTTGGGGATGGATTTGAGGTCTGGGATGACAGAAAGTAGATAGAGACATTTGTCCTTCAGACTATGGAATCAATGTCTTTGCCCACAGGAAGCGTCTAAGAAGGGATAGCATGATGACAGTAACCACACCCATGTGCATCTTAGCATACTCCCTGTTGTGAAGGGAGCTTGGCTGTTCTTGGGGGTGGGCAGAGGCTCCAGCTCAGGAAAGCAAGGGTGTGGGTCCACTCTGGTGCCTTGGCCATTCAGTTCATAAGGCAGTGACAGCCCCAGGCAAGTCCTACGTGTTGCTGTTGAACTCTTGAGTGCCTTGTTCTGGTTGCACCCCTCACCGAGGTTCAACACCCGTGGAAACACTGGGTTCCTTTGCCAGCTCTCGCTTTACTGTCTTTAATGGTGGCATGCTGGAAACAATCCTATTAGTTTTGGGGAAAAATAATTTCACAGTTAAAACTAGGATTATATCTAGCTTTCTTGCCTACAGACCAGCTATGGTATATCTGAACATAACACTGTCTTTGCCTCTGGTAACAACAAAGATCCCCGTAGTTCCACATGCTGTGATGCTCCAGGGCAGAACTGTACTAGCTGAAGACCTAAGACATTCATATGCATAATTCCTCATTTTTCTATGATGTACAAACCTGCTGCCCTCCTGAGGGACCTGTTACATTTGTTACTCATGTACCCAAACTACTGCCCTCTGAGACACCTGTTGCATGCTGGTCTCTGAGTGACTTGTTACATTACTTAAACCCCAACCCCATGTACTGAATAAAAATGCGACAAGCTTGAGTTTTTCATCTGTGCTGCCCAGAGTAGCATGGATGAGGCTCAAGCTCAGCTTCTTCTCTAAGTCTCATTTCTGCCTATTTATAAATTAATTCACCTTGTGCTGTTGGACTCACAGTAGACTAGAACTTAACTGCAGTGGTTCTAGTTGTATCCAATTTCCCCTTTCCCTACATAGATATGCTATGGACTACAAAAAAACCTGGACACATGCCTTTCTCAGAGTATCACTCACAGTCCTCACATCAAACATACTGATTTGGCAGATAGCAGCTCTTGAAAGAGACCCTTATACTGCCAGAAAGGAAGATCTCCTTTCCTTCCAATTATCTGT
Source organism: Petromus typicus (assembly GCA_004026965.1). NCBI lineage: Eukaryota > Metazoa > Chordata > Mammalia > Rodentia > Petromuridae > Petromus > Petromus typicus. Next base: position 27,922 of record PVIR01020748.1, on the reverse strand, counting down.
CTAAATCCCCATCTGTGGGAAAAGGCGAGAGCTAGCTGAGCCTACTGACTCACTCCCAGGAGAACCTGGATCACTGAACCCCAAGCTGAAAAGGAAGTGTGTTTTGTATGGTGCAGTGCTCCTGCTTTTACGTGTCATACACTTTGAAAGAGTATATCTCCGTCAACCTGACTTGCTATGCCAAAACACTGCAAATAGCAGAAATAAACTTCTTGTAATTCTAGAAGCTAAAACTCTGAAACCAGAGGGCCCAAAGGGTCAGGGTTCCATGAGGGCACTTTCTCTGGGTTCCAGAGAGCTGTGTTCTGTGCCTTCCATTGAGCCTCTCCTTGGTTCTGATGGGTGGGAGGGGGCTCTTCTTATAAGGAGATGAATACTCCATGGGGGTCCCATTCTCAAAGACTTTACCTAAACTTAATGAATTCCAAACTCTCATCTCTGAAAACCGTCACACTGGGGGGGCCCATGCTTAAGCATATGAATTTGGAGGGGCTCAGTATAGTCCTCAGTAGATAGATAGGAGTGGTTTTGAAATATGAACCTCTTTGGAAATAGAAAAGTCTGAGAAGAAGGTTTTTTTTATCATTACAAACTGGAAGAGAATACCTATTGGCCCTGGGCCTGCTGGTAGGGAAGTGGCAGAATTTGAAATTTGATTTGGACCCTGTCAGGAATCAGTACTCCACCAAATAGGATGTGCTATCCTACTGGATGCACATCAGATGTCTATTTAGCACAGTTGTTGCCTATGGCCACTTTCAACTGGCATTTAAATACAACTCTCTCTACCATTCTCCCAATATTGGCTAGTTTTAATTAAAATAAGTACTGACTCCATATTAATTTAATGACAATGCCTCCGTCTAGTCTCCTTTTCTTCAACTCAGTATATTCAGGCAGCTCTTTCTTCCCAGAGCTGTGCAGACTTATCTGTGGGGGAACCTGTGCTTCAGAAGAAGATGGCCCAGCAGCAAAGGCCTCATGAGGCAGCTGGTGGACTCAGTACGATGAGCACCATCTGAAAGATCCCACTGGGCTCACTCTTCTGCTGCTGGCTCTTTTGAGTGTGGCTTTGTTGACTTTCTGCCCAACTTCTTTGCTTCTACAATGCAGTGGATGTTAGCATATTCTGATTTCCATTATTCCATTATTGGTACCCCAATCCTCTCTAGCTTTTGAGGAAATGCAATTTCAAAAGTCATGGCCATCAGATGTGTATGGCAGGTATCTGTTGACTCTGAAAAGACACTTGTCTTTTGCAGAAATTACCACTGATAAGCATGTCCCACACTTTTGGTTATATTTAGCTTTTACATCATCCTTTCTGTTTCAGGTAAGTTAGGTGTGAGTTTATTCTGGTAGAGCATAAGAACTAAAGGAGGGTCATTGCTTTGTGTTATCTATACTCTAATTTGTATACTTTACCGTAAACACAGCTTACTGCCTTACCAATGTGTGTGTCAAGCTAAGACCTGTTCAGTGACCGACTATGAAATTCCCTCAAAATAATCCCAAGTCGACTTCTCTTCTGTTTCCTTTTTAGTTAATTAAGCACATAGATGACTGAGGCAATAGGCCGCTTCTCTTTCATGGGAAAGACTAGGTCCTGCAAAGCGTCTACACCATCCCAGCTAGGGAAAGCCTGAGTAAGGCTCTGACCCAGGACTCCAGATAAACGAGGTTGAGAAAAGGAGCAGACCAACTAGGAGCTGAGCTACGATGCTGCAGCAGAGCTCAGCAAAGATGCCGAGGACCCTGTGACAGGAAAGGAAAACAGTAACACTGGCTATGTGATGACTGCATCTCCTTACCATCTGTGTCAACTACATGTTCATCATGTGCCAGACCTGGGGCTTGGAACAAGGAACAAAACCATGCAAATCAAAACAAACATACCTCCAAAAAGTGAGGGAACTTATTACTATCAAACAGCGGTGGTCTGCTTATATTACTAAGTGTAGTGTTTGTGTGCAAGTCGACTCTAGAGAACTCGAACGGAGAGTGACAAAATGGAGAACATCATGCACTGCTGCTCGACTTTCAGCCTGTCTTGCTGTCTATGTATAAGTTTCGGGATCTCATTGTCCATGTCTATAAAATAAGGATGGTGACTGTGTCTTTTGTAGAACTCTCACACTCAAATGAGTTAATAAGGAAAGCATTTAAACCCGTGCTGGCTGACAGGAAGCATTCAATAAAACCAGTAACATCTAGTTGCAGCATGTGTAGGATGAAAAGCTCCCGAATTAGTGAGCCCACTGAGAAAGTTTTTTGTTCTCCACAAAAGAGGCCTGCAGGCTGCAGACCCATAGTGAGCAGGGACCCTGGGCCCTTTTTTGCCATGTATGTCTTTCCCTTCCTTTTTATGAAGAAACTAAGAAAGATTAAGATAGATAAGGAACATGACATGTGCAATTAGGAAAGGGCTCACATTAAAATTTAAACTTCCATGCTAATTTCTTGGCCCTAGAGATCAGTAGATGCACAGAAATGATGTTATGGGAAGGGTATTTGAGGATTTGACTGTGGTATTAACTCTTTAATGATTAATTTTCATTTGTTTTACCACCATTTATAAGGTGACTGTTTAAATTCAACTTAAAGTTGTCTCCATCTATTTCCCTAACATACGATGAAATAGGTCTGAAATGTGTCCACAAGGACTTCTGCAGCCGTGACACTGCGCACACACTGGCTCATCCTCACACTCAGCTTCATGCTCACTGGCAGTCTCAAAGCCGCACACTTTCTATTTGCAGATTGCTGTCTATTTAGTGACACATCCAGGTAGGAAATTAAATGAGTTCATCACACGTAGTCATTGATCTTCATTCCTATGTGCACAAAGAAATACTTTCTTCTTTCTTTGTAGTTGGGGAAATTAAGACACAGAGAAGTGAATTTTCTGTGTGAGTAACAAGAGAGGCAGGAATGGTCCTGGAGAAATGGATTCCAGCGCAGCCCACCACCGTGCAGGCTCCTCCCACTGCCCGGCACTCTGCTCCTGGCGAGGCCTTTGCAGTGCATGGCTGAATATTTGCCAGGCGGGAGAGTATTGCATCTCTGTTTTATATGGTGTCTTAGCTCCCAGCATAACATTGGAGCTGAGACAGCAGGTGCCAATGATTTGTTATTAAATTCAAGTATATAAAGAGAGCTATTGGATTTAAAAGAGCGAACACGCAAACATTTTTAGTTCACTAGGAAACAGTACAACAGAGTAATCAAATCTGAAATTCATGGGCTTTATTTATTTAGAGAAAGATATTTAACAAATACACACACACACACACACATGATCAATAGAAGGATGTGTCACATCATAACAGAAATTATATATAAAATAAAATCTTGGTAAAGAATTAGTAAAGAATTAGTAAAGAATGCTAGGTATATACACAAAAGAATTAAAAGACTCATATCACAGTGACATATGTGCACCCATGTTTATAGCAGCTCAGTTTGTGATTGCTAAATCTTAGAAACAACCCAAGTGTCCATCAACTGGAGACTGAATAAAAAAGCTGTGGTTCTTCTACAGAATGGAGTATTACTCTGCCATAAAAATTGACAAGCTTGAATTATTTATACTTAAATGGACATACCTTGAGGATAACCTCTTATGTGGAATAAATGGGTCACAGATAGGTAAGTATCGCATCTTTTCTCTGATGTGAGAAAATAAAGATGTAAATGAGTTTTAGAATTGTATGTTATATATTGTGAAATAGAAAACACTCAAAGCGTAATGGAATGAAAAGGGAAAATAATGAGATTACAACAAAAAAGAAAGAAAACAAAATGTATGGATATAAGGGATGGGGGTGGTAGGGTGGGTAGGGCTATGGGAAAAAAATAGGAATTAAGTTGTGTCTTATACTGGTACAAATTCTTATTGTGGAGTGCAATCATGATGTGTATATGTAATGTACCAATAAAGGTTTCAATTAAAAACAAAAGAATATGGGAACTTTGATAATGAAGTGGAAAAGCAGATGTTTCAAACAGATTCCTGCTGGTCACTTCAGAGAGGATAGAAAGGTGGACAAACAGCAGCAGCCCCCTCAGCACCTGCACTGGGCATGGCAGTTGTTGTCCCTCCTCACATACACTTCCCTTCGAATGCCCTCCCTAGCTTACCCTTGGGGAATCGCCTTCGCCCTGTCCCAGGCAGTTGTGGAGGGGTCATCCTGGTGCTCTCCCTCCACCGTGAAAGTGAGGGCACTACCAGGGCAGCACCTGGCATCGGTTGAATAAGTAGAGACACTCTCCTGGCGCCCCAGCCTTGGCTGAGGGTCACACTCACCCACTCTGCAGTGGCAGCAGCTAGTCTTGTGGTTCCTGCTTCTCAGATGCTCATTTCCAAGGCACATCCATCAGCTTCCTTATTTTACTAAGAGTTTATTGAGGTAAAGTAAATGTAATTCAGGCCTGAAGATTCAACATTTGACTAAATGTTCATCAGTAATAGAAGGAAAAAATACAGTGCAATGTATCCTGGCAATACACATCAATACAAATGAACCATGGAAAATGACCACAGCACAATGAATATTAAAAGCATGTGTTAGGAGGCCAATTGCAGTAGAATAAAAAGTGTATGTCTTTTTTTCAGATCACTGTAACAACGTACGATAGACAGTGGTTTAAACAACAGAAATGTGATTCTCGTAGTTCCAGAGATTAGAAGCCCAAGACGCAGGTGACAGCAGACTGATGTCAAGTGAGATCCCTTCTCTTGTGTCCTAATGTGGTAGACAGGGCAAGAATGCTCATGGGGGCCCTTTACAGGTGTGCACTAATCCTACTCATGAGCCCTCTACTCCATGCCATACTGATCACTATCGAAACATGCATAGTTGGTGTTGTGAAATAGAAAATATTTAAAAGGAAAGAGGGTGTAGGGGTATATAATGAGGGGAAAAAGAATGTGATATTAGTAAAGAAAAAAGGAAATAAAGATTATGTATATGGGGGCAGGGTGAGTGGAAAGGGGAAAAATAAGAATGAAATCATGTCATATTCTGGTACAAACTCTCAATGTTGAATGCAGTGATGCTGTGTATTCATAATGTACCAATAAATATTTTTTAAAAACACTCTGCTTCCTAACACCATCACATTGGGTGCTATAGTTTAGGTAAGTATCTTCCAAAGATCATATGTCAAAGCTGTTGGTCACTAATATATGGTGCTATAGGGCGATAGTGAAACCTTTAGGAGGTGAGTACTAATGGGAGGAATTCAGGTCATTGGGGGGTGTCCTGGAGAGGTGCACTGGGACCCTGTAAGACAAGGACCGTTTCCTTTCATGTTTCTTAGGACACCTAACTGCAGTTGGCCATAGGACAGTGAGTGAGAGACTCAGGTCCAGCTGTGCCCCGTGTGTTGGCTTCTTAGCAGAGGAACACAGCCTCTTTGAGAAACAGTTTCTTGATCTATGAAATAGAGGAAATACAATCCATCCTGCATATCCACTGAATATTGTATATAGCAAATTATATTAGGTAGTGTATGTGAGATTATTTTTCAATGGTAACATTGTAAAAAATAAAGCATTATCATTCAGTATGAAATACTTTCCAGATGACCATGTCATACATTATGTTTCGTACTACTGAATTTAAGCATAAAGATTCCTTTAAAATATTTTTAAAAGTAGAACTTAATAATAGGTTACCTTGAAATAATGTAGAATTCTTTTTTTAAATTTTTTAATCTTTATTGGTACATTACATAAACGCATCATGATTGCACTCCATAATGGGGATTTGTACCAGTATGAGACACAACTTAATTCTCATTTTTTCCCATAGCCCTACCCACCCTACCACCCCCCCATATACATAAAATTTGTTTCCTACTTTTTTGTTACAATCTCATCACTTTTCCCCCTTCACCCTATTTTACATTGAGCATTTTCTATTTCACAATGTATAACATACAATTCTAGGACTCATTTACATCTTCATTTTCTCATACCAGAGAAAAGATGTGATATGTACCTATCTGTGACCTATTTGTTTCACTTATCAGGATATCCTCAAGGTATGTCCATTTAACTACAAATGATTCAAACTTATCATTTTTTATGGCAGAGAAATACTCCATTCTGTAGAAGAACCACAGCTTTTTTATTCAGTCTCCAGTTGATGGACACTTGGGTTGTTTCCAAGATGTAGCAATCACAAATTTGGCTGCTATAAACATGGGTGCACATATGTCACTGTAATACGAGTCTTTTAATTCTTGTGTATATGTACCTAGCAGGGCAATGGCCGGGTCAAATGGGACCTCCAATCCTAGCTTTTTGAGGAATCTCCAAACTGCTCTCCACAGGGGTTGTACAAGTCTACAATTCCACCAACAGTGGACAAGGGTTCCTTCTTCTCTGCAGCCTCGCCAACATTTGCCGTTGGCTGATTCTGAAATGGCAGCTATTCTATGTGGAGTGAGATGAAATCTCAGTGTTGTTTTCATCTGCATCTCTCGAATGACTAATGATGTTGAGCATTTCTTCATATGCTTCTTAGCTGCTCTTACTTCTTCCTCTGAAAAATATCTGTTCATTTCAGATGCCCATTTTTTAATTGGGTCATTAAATTTGGGTGGGCTGATTTTTTTTGAGCTCTTTATATATTCTAGATAGTAGCCCTTTGTCTGAGGAACAGCTGGTAAAAATTTTTCCCACATTGTTGGTTGCCTTTTTGCACTGTTGTTGGTTTCCTTTGCTGTGAAGAAGCTTTTTAAAAGAATGAGGTCCCATTTGTTGATTTCCTCAGCCAATTCTTGTGCTATAGAAGTTTTGTTCATGAAGTCTTTCCCTAAGCCAATGTCTTCAAGAGTTTTACCTAACCTGTTTTGCAGAAGGTTTAGAGTGTCTGTTTTAATATTTAGGTCTCTTATCCACTTTGATTTTAGCTTGGTACACGGTGAAAGAGTTAGATCTAGTTTTAGTCTTTGGCAAGTTAAAACCCAGTTTTTCCAGCACCATTTGTTAAAGAGGCTATCTTTCCTCCATTGAGGATTTTTGGCAGTAGAATTCTTTTTTTGTAACTCTCAATAATGAAACAGAGTCAGTGGGTCTGGATAAATATTAATAACATAACACAAAGTTGAATCCATAACAGATGTACTAATTTTAAATAAAACTAGCAAGATAAATTCTTATGAAAGTTAAATTAAATGAGAATCCATTCATATTAAATTGACTAAAACATAATGCATTTTTAAAAGTCCTCACCAGTTTTCTCATATTAAATGAGGTAATTCAACATCAAGCAGTACAATATTATTTGCTCAGCAGAAACTCTATGTAACCTGCAGTGACACAGCTCTATAGTCAGAATATCACTTCTGAGGTCCTTGAATGGACTACATGATAGTTTCTTTGCCTTTCTTGAAGAGAGGGAATAAAGAAATAGAGTTATTCTGCAGAGTGTAGCTCACCTACTGGCTGTAAAATGCTTAACGGAGAATTTTCTCAAAGAAAAAAATCTATAGCGACTACAGGAAATTATTTTTAGGAAGAAAATGAGAAACACTCAGGCTCACTTTGCTTCTGGCATAGTCCTCAAACAAAGGTAGTAGCTGCATCCTGGAAACAACCTAGTAATATAGCCAAGTCAGGTAAACTGATCCACAGGTAAATCTAAGAAGAGATGGGGCATGGCTGTAACATGTATTGGTATGTTTGTGACATGAAACACTAGCACACAATGCTTGCTTTGCGCCACCACACAGAAGACAAGTGTGTGTAACAACTATAGGGAGAAGTGATATAGTCAGGTGCACAATTCTTCTCCTTCCACAATTTCATACCAGACAGACGAAAGTTTCCTGTGGCCTCTTAAGGAGTCTATATCATTCTTTTGAAAAGTGTGACCAAAGGGTCTGATATAGAGTTTCTTATTTAATGCTTAGTTTATAGGAAGTTAGAGCAGAAGTGAATAAATTAAGTAATGCATCAAAGAAGATAATAAAGTGAACAGTGTAGAATTATAGTCTGAAATAGTGAAATTTGACATAACAAAAATTAAGTCTTCTACTAAACTTATAAAAATTATTGGCACAAAATATGTTGCAACATCTTGTTAAACTACATTTTTACAGAAGAAATGTCTTTCTTTTTCCTTAACAATCTACAGAGAGGGACCTCCGGTATGGTGACATTTGCAGTGTTTTACTTTATGATTCCCGGGCTGGTGGTAACAATTACTAACTCATGAATTGGGCGGAGCTTACCTTCTACAAATGTACAAGTAATAAAGGTGATTCTCCATGTTCTGGGCTATGGCAAGACTGCACTGCTGTATAAACAGTGGAGGTGGTGTGAGGGTGAAGGGGGTATGGATCGCGTGCGTGAGAATCAGAGGTGTGGGGAGACAGGACGAATGACAAGAGCGAGGTGAGACCCCGTCCTGGGAGGAGTCTGAGACATTGCTGTATCTAGACACCTACACTGAATTCATTAACGGAGTTCACTACAGCTGGACGAAGGTCACCACTCAGAGACACTGAAAATGTTAGCTCATGTTGAGTCAAATGTACCTTGCATTCATCGTCTTACTACCCAGATCTGTGGTGAATTTATTTTCTTGTTCTTTTTTTTTTTTTTTTTTTTTTTTTTTTTTTTTTTTTTTTTTTTTTTTTGGTATATATTTGTGATACAGAATAACTGCATTAGTTTGAGAGAATTGTTACATATATTCATATACTGAATCTTGATAATTTTTTGCTGTCCTTTCCTCCCTCCTACATGTCACCCTTTTTCATCTTCAGAAAATCTACCTTTCTATTTCTTACCACCTTTCCTTTATTTGGGATTTTTGAGATATTTGGGATTTCTTTAAAACAAGAAGCATAGGATACTTTACCTTCCTTCTGTGGCTGATTTATTGTGCTTAATATTATGGGTCTTGAGAACCCTCCATTTTCTTGCCAATGTCTCAAATGTGGTGGAATTTTTAAAACTGGAAATGATGAAGAATGACTGAGTTAAATATGATGAGAAGATATTTGTGACATATCTATTTTCAAAACAATATGATGAGTTGGAATTCCGCATTGCCTAGAGAAGTTTTAGAGATGGGATTGCTATTATCAGGGGGCCATTAGAGATAAGTGGAAGCAATCTGCTTCAATTACAGCTGATGGTTTTGCTTGTATGTGTTTATGCATATATAAATATGTATTTAAAATTTGCCCTTCATATTTTAAGCCTTATCAAAGCCAACTAACAAATTGTATTAAACTAAAATGTGCACCGTGGAAGGCAGCAGTGGTCTCCCCATCTCTCGAGACCAGACCTGCTCCCTATGCCACCACTTTGTGTTCTTCTCTCTAATTATTCTGGCATTTGCCTCTCCAAATATTCATTCTGCTATTTCTTTGTCTTTTAGAAGTTACCTATTCAGCTCACTTATAATAAATTTAAATTTATATTTATTTCTCCATTGCTAGTTTTAATGCTTTCCTCTATAAAAAATAAAACAGTAAATGTCCAAGCAATAGATCCTTGTGAGGCTCAGACATCATTACTACCACCATATTTAATATTCTCCTCAGCACAGAGAAATCATAGAACATGAACAGGATGTATGACTGTTCAAAAGTGACAATATTTTTCAACTTTCCTTGCAAGTACATACAATCATGCAAACTAGTTTTCCATCAGTGAAATTCGAATGAAAATGAGGAAAGCTGATTTTTAAAACAGAAGTATCACCCTTCCAAATCTTTGCTTCCTGCCAAGACATGGTGGTACACAGTTCTGTAGGCTAAGACAAGAGAATTGCCTTGAGTTAGTGACCAGCCTGGGCTCTACAGTGAGCTTAAGGCCAGCCTGAACTGTGTGGAGAGATCCTGTGTTCAAAATAAACAGAAAAATAAAACAGAACTGAGCAGAACAGAAAGCCTTCCCTTCTTTCCTAAAGTAAGGAAAACAGAACTCTTGGTGTGAGACAGCTTTCACCAGATCCAAGACACCACCTTGAAAATGAGTCAAGCAGCAGGACAGAAAGGTCCTAGGCCTGGTGTGGCCTAGGGAGGGGAGTTGTTCTTGCCCACTTTGTATTACTAGTTCACCAACTTGCATAGTTAACTTTCCATCATCTATTGTTATAACTTCTATGAGAAAGAGAAATATCTGCATTAACCTTACTTGAACTACCATATTTCAGTGTCATTGTTTCAGCCTGGATATCACCTGCTGTGTGCATCTTTCAAACTGATAAGATTTAGCAGATAGTCTCGATTCGACTCATTCTCGTAGCATCATTTGCCCCAGCTCCTCTCATCACCATGCCCTACCTAGTTCCCATCCCATCTAAAAATTAGAGCAGGTCAGTTGTGCAAATTAGCACAGTGTTGTAATTTACCAAATGGAGCCCTTGTGGTTTGATGGAGTTAAGATAACGTCTAAAAGTGCTGGACCAAGCCTGCTCAAGTTCTAGCCCTGGAAGTTATCTGGCTCATTATGAATTAGTACTCTGAAGTTCTAACATTTTTATACCAGTTTTATAACATAAAATTAGGTGGATGAGAACAGCTAAGAAGTTAAAACATAATTGGCTGTTCAGTTTAATAAACAATTGAGTAGCCAGCGTTGGGCTGGGAAACCTCTCTTTGCTAAGAGAAAGCAGTTGTATTCTAGGGTTGAATTGGGGAATGGATGGGTTTTAGACCACTGAGACCTAAAAGGACTAGGAGGTTTGTGGAATGCGTTGAATAATGGCATGAAATGATGATGCAGAGAAACATACTTTCCGTACCCCCCATGCCTCCCACTATCTTTATTGAACTTCTGAAAGGAGCTTCTTACACCAAACTAACACTCAGTAATTATTTTATCAACCTGCCTCAGTTACATTACAGCTAACTTATGGGCAGTCTGCATGTCTGAGCTCCAGCATCCAGTTTCTCTAGACAAGTAGAGGAATCATGTCCTAAGGTGAAAAATGGGGAGTGCTTCCTGATGAGTATGAAAACAGGGAGACAGTGAAAAGGGAAATTGGAAATGAAGATAGTCCCAGAAGACTCTGCATGTGAAATTGCCAATATAATTTTCAAGTTGTGCAAGTGTCAAGATATTGTCTACATAAAATCTAGGAAAGAACAAGATGTGCTATTCTTGAATTAAAGTTAATACAGGGATTGCTTATCATCTTAAAGTTGGAATTAAACCTCATCAACATTTCTCTAAATTACATTTAATAAAGATAAATGGATTACCTATTGCTTCCGTGAGGTGTAAGGTATTCTGTTAAACAAGGGAAGGAATTCTCTCTGAAGCACTAGGGTGCCAGATGCCCCCTGAGCACCAGCTCGAGGCAGGGACACTCAGTTCACAGAGCAGGGAGTGTCCTGAAGCACCTGTGGAGTTTTTGCACATCACGAGCTTCTCCTGTGAACCTGGCCTGCACAATCACCCAGGGACAGCCAGATTCTTGAAAAATGTATCAGAAGAATGTTTAGCTCTTGAGGATTTCATATTTAATGAATGAACCCTGACAAAGAGCATATGCAACTCCAAATTTTCATAGTAAGTTTTCTGGTATGAGAGGACAACAACTGGATACTAGTCAAAAGAACAAGAACAAGAAGAGATGCCCAGAAGAAAATCCAGCCCGAGTATGATGTACTCCCTAAGCCCTGGCAAAATTCAGGCTAACTATTTCCACTGGAGAGGTGAAGAGGGAAATCTGTGAAGCTGTGGGGAACCTGTGTCTATTCCTGTACAGGTGTGAAATAAATTATCTTGTAGATGTGGGTATTATATTATGAGTTAAGGAATCCTTCAAGCATTTTTGAATGAAAATAGAGAATATGATACCTAACCCCCAAATCCAGGTTCCTCATATCATGACAATCACACATAATCTAGTCTTTATGATATATATGACCTGTGTTTTGCCTTTCAGGAAAGCTTAAGGGGTTTTAAAGAAAGAACTTATGCTTATTATTTATTTATTTATTTAATTTTTATAGTACCTGGGATCAAACTCAGGCTCGGGTGTTTCCAAGGTAGGCACAGTATCACTTGAGCTAAATCCCTGGCTCTTCAGTCTTGTGCTCAGAATTCAGGTATTCTTGTCAGTGCTGATTATTTCTTACTGGAACAGATTTCCACAGTTCATTGTCATCTTCTCTACCAGACCTGTGAGCTATATTCTGCACATGTTTCTGAGGAGTTTGGAGATGCCTCATCACATTAACTTCTTTCCTCTGATGTGTTACAAAAGTGTGGCTTTGAGTGTGGTTCTGCACCAGTGTCCTTTTAGTTTGAGAACCACATTAAAATCTATGCCACAGACAAAGCAGGGCTGCAACCAGTTAAATCACACAGTTTCCTGAGTTTCTCCCAGACAATCATGTCTTTTTGAAAACATAATCTGGAAACAATTTACATACTCATGCAAAGTTCAGTGGCTTCCAGTATTTTCATATATGTACAAGCAACACAATTTTAGGGTGAGTTAATCACCTTCAAAGCTGTCGCTCACCTATACTCCATATATAGGCCTGAGCAACTACTGATCTGTATTATGTCTTCTTGGTTTTCCTTTTCAGGACCTTTAATACAAACGAAATTATGTAATATGTGTCCTTTTGTGATCACTTTCTTATTTAGCAGAATGTTTTGAATATTCAGTTAATTTCACTGATTATTAGAAAAATATGAATTAAAACAATCCTGAGATTCTATACCACCTCAGAAAGGATAGCCAGCATCAAGAAACCAAGTAATAACAAATGCTGGTGAGAATGTGGAGAAAAATGAATCCTATATTTTTGGTTAGGATGTAAACTAGTACAACAGTTATGGAAATCCATGTGGAGATTCCTCAAAAAACAAAAAATAGGAATTCCGTATAACCCAGCTATTCCCTTTCTAAGTATCTTCCCAAAAGAGTTGAAGACTTCACACTACAATGACACATGCACAGGTGAATAACGCTGTCATGAGCGTTCAAGTATGCGTGGTGTGAACTTGTCATTTCCATTCTCTTAAGTGAGCTTGAAGAGTGGGGTTAAGAGAACTAAACTCTACGTCATCATTTAAGGGCCTGCTTGACTGTTTTCGAAAGCAGCTTTTGCCTTTTCTATTTTCATCAGCAGGGTGAGGACTGTATCCTCCAAATCATACCAATACTGGCTTTAACTCATTTTATTCTAACCGTCCTATGGAGATGAGTAGTATCTCAGCATGATTTGCATTTCTTTGACGTTAAAAATGTTGAGCACCTTGATTGTATGCACATATGGGCATACAGTCTCTCTCTCTCTCTCTCTCTCTCTCTATATATATATATATATATATATACACATATATATTATACATATATATGTATATATATACACAAATATATGAGAAATATATATGTATATATATACATATATATGAGAAATGCCTATTAGCATCATCTGCCTATTTTTCATGGAATTATTTGCCGTCATATTTCCCAAAGAGCCCTATAATGCTATCTGATAACCCTTCTACGTATCCTCATTCCACAATATACTAACTTCTTTTTTCTTTATTAAAAATGCAGCTATATTAATGGTGAAAACATTTTTAGAACTTTGCTTAATTGTGGTAAGCTTCTGATTTTCTGGAAAGCATCAGAGACTTTTATAGCCTTCCTTAAGGCTCTGTGACATGACTAAATAAACCTGACACAGTTCTCTTCTGCACTAGTAGTTAGAGCTTTCCAACCACGACAGCTTTTATGCATCCCTAGGGCCCAGCTAACAGAGAATGGCAGTGAGCCCAAGCATTAGGTGAGCTCCTAAAGAGATTGCAAAATTTTAGTATTTTTTCACATTCTTTCAAAGCCCATATGTTTTCCACAGTGACTTTGATATTCTATCTTATATATTCTAGAGTCAGAGAGCAATTCCTTATGCAGACTTCATCAAGCTAATTTAATGATGAGTATTTACTTTGCTGTGATTTACATGCATTTGGCATGTTTACAAAGATTATCCTTTACAGTAAAGATATATTTCACATGAACTTTTAGAGGTTGACTAATTTACATCGGGATATATCAATAAAGATATGAGAAATAGACAAAACCAACATTAATGATAAACTCTAGTATATCTTTATAAGTTTTTGGTCAGTACATAAAGTTAAACTAGTAAAAGCATGATGATAATTTGATTGAAATAATATAAGAAGGTGATAGAGTGAATAATCCCAAGATAATGTTAAATAACAAACAAAAAGTCAAGACTACTCTTTCTCGTTAAGAAGGTTTTATATAGGTTAGCTAATAATATAATTTTATCCCACTGAAAAGGCTCTAGGCACGTGTGGTCACAGGATGCCAGACCTCATTTATATTATTCTCTTTCTTGGCTCTAAAGTAATCCCTTTTGACTTTCATGAAGTTTTAACACAAACACATGAAACCATTTCACATTGAAAAACCTTATACAGTATATATATATATATATACTTGCAGTGTTTCTATTTGTATTAAACAGATTTAGCGCCAAGAAAACCTAGAGGATAGACAAATCCTATACTTCTTCAAGAAGTTCGAGATAGATATAGAGCTGAGAATTAAGACACAGCTCCACAAAGAACCAAGGCACTCTTGGGCCATGGGTTTAGCTCAGTGGTTCCGGCACCTGCCTTGCAAGTACAAGGGCCCAGGTTTGGTCCCTGGTAACCACACACAACAATGCCAGGCGTGGAGACTCACACTCATCAGCAAACAGAACCACATACCACAGGTGGTTCACTCCTGTAATCCCAGCATTTGGGAGGCAGAGGCAGGAGGATTGCTAAGTTCAAGGTTGAGCTCAGGGCCAGCATGAACTATAAAAGCAAGACCCTGTCTCAAAAAAACAACAACAACAACAAAAAAAAACCATAGCACCCTTATAAATGTTCTCCCCCCCCACATCTAATGTGAACTTTGGTTAATGAGCTGGAATGTATAGTCTGCACCAGTGGATTTTTTGTCTCCTCATTTCCTAAGGTGAAACCCCAGTGTTTGAATTATTTGTCATACAAATGCTAGAGAGGAGGAATAAATGTAAGAGAAAGTCAAGAGAGTGTTTTCTAAGGTTGCTCTAAGTCAGCCTAATGGCTGGAAAGAAGAAACTCAACTACAGAAGTATGTGTGCTAACAAGGTGAAGTCATGAAGTCCTGCTCACCAGCAAATGTCTATTGCCAGTGCCCAAGATTTAAAGGTCCCCCAAAGTTCCTTCTCCTAGGTGTGGTGGAGCAGGTTGCTGATTGTGATAGAGTATATTCTTGAACATTGGTTCCTCATCTACACTACCCATCTACACTGGCAAAACTAGCTAACTAGCTAAATGAATGAATAAGTAAACAAACAAAAGTATCTGAACCCATTTTAATTTGAAAAGGAATTGTGAGTTGAAGGAAATAGCAGCTAGAATTATGACACTGCAGAGTTTTAATTTTTAAATTATGATTTTCCTCTTCTCCTTTCTGCCTATTTTTTCTTCTACCCAACCTCACTGTCATATGGACATTCAATTTTCCCCAAATTTCTGTGATTTAAGGACTTGGTTCCCAGGATGGCTTTTATGGGAGGTGGAAGAAGCACTAGGAGACAGGGTCTATTCGAATGTCTTTACGTAATTGAGGTCACGCCCTTGAAGGGAATTATGGGAACACAGTCTCCTCTCCTTGCTCTCTTGCACTCCCTGGCCAGGAGTTGAGAGGCTTTGGCATGACATTTCCCCCATCATATGTTTCCTCTTCACAAGTCCGAATCTAACAAGCCACCCAGTCATGGACAGAATCTCCAACACTAGGAGCCAGAATCATCCATTTTTCTTTTCAAGTTGACTCAGGCTGTTATTAAAGGACAGACAATGACTAACTTTAACCATTTAGATTATCAGTTATGCTAGAACAGCCTCTGCGAGATTGAATCGAAGAAGCATGATATATTTCCTCGTATGCACTCATGTTTTTTTCTCTCTAGATCTTTAACAATTTGTCTGCTTAGTAAATTTTGCAACCTCCCTTTCTGAACATGAGAAGCTATGTTATCTAAAACTTTAAGTACTTAGTTTTACTTTGAAACTCTTGAAAGATTTCAAGACCTATCATGAAACTATTTGGAATTGACATCAAATCTGTTTGGTCATGACCTTGTGCTGATTCTGGCAATGGACATCTGTCTTGTTCTCAAACATAATCTTCACTTTGTATTCAGTTTTGTTAAAGAACTGCCATTTGTATTTTTTTATGCTTTTATGATCTTCTCTCACTCATATCTTTGACTTGAAGCTATCTAAATGCAGAGAAAGGTACCTTGCCCATGTTTCACCACCACCTCCTTAAATTTTGCTGTATTTTCATGCTGTTCATGAAATGTCTTATTTTTCCATGCCAGTGTTGATTTCTGAAAATATATTTAAAATGTGAATTATTCATTATTTGTCATCTAGCTTTTTGATCATTATCCAGAATAAAATTTTTCTTTTTAAATATTGACATAAAATTATTACTCTAGTGCTTCATAAAGGAGGTTTAAACATGAAAATAAAGAAATTTGACAAGGTTTCAGAGAGGAATGTAATTTACTTTTGAGTTATCAAACCCATAAAGAAGGATATGGAGATAGAGAATAATATTCACTTCTATTTGAGTGAAGAAATGCCTCATTTGTTCATTACTCATTTCTTTGGTTAATGTTGAAATGCTTTGACTGTGCAATAATAAGATTGGATACCTTTACCTTATTGCAATAATTTGTAATCATTTACAAGGTTGTAGAGTAATAATTTTATTATTGCTGTTAGGAGATGAGTCCATTAGGAAACAGTAATTGCTAACTGTTCATATCTTACAGCACCATGTAAAGAGAATTATGATGCCAATCACTGCTTTCCACGAGACATTGGTCTTTAATTGGTGATTCTAGAATACAATAACAGCTAGAAAGAACTGCTTACAGCTGTATTTTTTCCCCCCGATTGTCATAAAGAGACTATGGTCTTCCTACCATCTCAGGACCATTTAAAACCTATGTTTTGTCTTCTCTGCCATTTTGAAATTTTAATTTTTTCCTCTTTTCTGATACTACCTTTGAAAAACTTCTCAACCTACAGTGGTAACTCGATTCAAAAATGTTTTTGTTGGGAAACAACTCGCTTCACAAACAGAGGCATTTGTTGAAATTTTCTTTGTTTGCATCAGGTGACAAACACAACAGTGGTCATCTATCACGTACAGATGCAAACATGGCCATCTCCAAAATCATGAAACAAACTGAGTTCATGGACCAAGGCATCACTGTGGTGTATATTTCATTTTCCTCATAATATTTAAGCAATTCATAAACTTAGTTTGCCATTCAGTTATGAGGTTGTTCGAGATATTTTTGTAACTTCTTTTAAAGATTAGATGACTGACCTCACTCAGAAAAGTGGGCAGCTGGGAAGAGCAGCATTTCTCCTCCAACTTCAGAAAAAATCTAAACCAGCTGTAAGGCAGCGACTTTTCCCAAAGCCATCCGAGGACAGAGGTAACAGAGCCAGACCTGGAAGGCAATATGGTATATGATCTCATTTCCGTGATATTCTGGAATAAAGAAAATATTAAAAATGTATAGTAGCCATTGGATGGGGAATGACGTTTTTGAGAGGACTGACGATAAAGAGACTGTGAAGGAGAACTTGGGGGATGATAGATGTTTCACCAATGACTCATCTTAGTTTTCTAGGACCTTTTCAGTTGTGAAAGGGAAAATTTCATATTCCAGGAATCGTTTCTCTGAGCAAATCAGACTGGGTGATGACCCTGAATGGAAATGTTCTGCATGACACATTTGGGTTGCAGATACATGACTTACACCTTGGTCATAATTCATTGAATGCAGTATCACAAAAAGTGAGTTCTACAATATGAAAAGTTTTATTTTTTTTATCCACTAATATGCACAGATCCCAGGATGGAATACAGGCTATGATAAAAACATTTCACTGTATTAAGAATGAAAATCACTTAAAAATTGAAATCTGGTCACCTGGGCACAAATTTGGTCATATGAGAAAGTGGATTCTGATTTCAGGAGCAGAAATATGTTCAAGTTTGAGAAGTACAAGACAGACTATGCAAAAACATGTAAGTCTACTGTGAACAAATGGACAGAGCCATATCAAGTCCAGCCATGTGATGTGACTGACAGTCACAGATTTGTCCAATGGATACCCTCAAAAACCACATTCTGCAGTCTTGAATAATTTGACATAATTCTTATATATCTGGATATTTTTATTTTCCTCATTCATAAAGTGAAAAAGTTTCAATTATGGTTTGTTTCTGAAGTGATTTTCTGAGGCATTGGGCTCTGGAATTTATCCAGTCTACATTCAAATGTTGATTCCAAAACTTCAAGCTCTGTGACTTTGGTTAAGCAGTTCAACTTATCTGTGCTTTGACTTCTTCCACTTAGAGTGAGCACTGTAAGGGCATTTTGCCTTGAAGACTTAAAAGATCTTGTATGCAAAGAACACAGTGCCTGGCCCAGAGTAAATCTGGATGATGTTGTATCCTATATGTGCTAAGTGATGTGCAAGTATTGTAATTTGACATTCTAGCTTTTGAATTTATATAATACAGAAGAATATGAAAGCTAAGATATCACAGTAGGCTTTCTTTCTAGTTTCACAAACAAGAGCTGATGTTCTTATAAATTTAACTTTATCACCTACGTACAAGAATGGAGTTGACAAGAACACAGAAAAGTGTTACAGGCAAGAAATGGTTACATAACAGAAAACCAAGTACAAAAAAGCTGAGCGATTTTCTTGTCTGACCTTGGATCAGGGCCTGTACACAGGGTTCAGACACTTGCTGTGATAACTGCAGCCACAGTTAAAGGGCCAGGTTACTTCTTTCTAATTGTCTTCTGGAAATCTATGAGATGTCATCACAGACAGATGGACAGTTAATTGCTGCTAAAGACTGAAAGCAGGAAAGACTTCCTGCTTTATAGGTACAGGGTGGAGGCAGACATGTTTTATATTCTGTAAGGGTCATGCAAAATGCAAGTTGCAGAAATTATAAAGATGAATATGTATAGAAATGTCAGTGAAAAAAATAACTGAATCCAAAATATTAGGCCTCTTACAAATTGTGATTAAAAACTATGGTAAATATTAAATTTAAAAGTTGAGGGCTGGAGATTTAGCTCAGCAGTTCCAGTGCCTGCTTTGCAAGTGCAAGCGCCTGGGTTCAGTCCCCAGTAACCACATACAACAATACCGGGTGTGGAGACTCACACTCACCAGCGATCAGTACCACATACCACAGTGCAGGGCGTGGTGGCTCACACCTGTACGGCCAGCACTTGGGAGGCAGAGGCAGGAGGATTGCTGTGAGTTCAAGGCTGGGCTCTGGGCCAGCCTGAACTACAAAAGCGAGACCCTGTCTCAAAAAAAAGTTGATACAGTAGAAGATACATGCCTTTAATGTACCCCAAAATGTACCCCACATTATTCCATTATTCTTCCCACTTTCTGAAGCCATCCTAGAGTTCTTCTTTCATGAGTTTCTGACTCAATGTTCTGAATGGTTTCAATGATTTTTCATGCTCATTTTGACTTTGATTATATATCACCTTGTAGCAGATACCCTTTCCCAGTGTTATGAGGATATAGGTGACACACACTTCTTGTTTTACAAAATTTGGCTACAGTGTTTTATAGCAGGAGCTAGACCAAAGCCTCACATGATCCACGTAGACATGTCAGACAGTAGATGGGTGAGTACAGTGCCTCCATCAATGGCTACCCCAGAGAGCTAAGGCCTAGTCTGTGCAGTGACAAGGCTCTGCTCAGTTACATGTAGCTGAGGTCAGCGTGACCCCAACTAAAAACCTTTCCTGAATTATGGCCCTCACTGAGCAGATAGGTTTCTGCCTAATTGCACCCAGTCCTAATACCTGTTTACAGTGTCTTCTCCTTTTGCATCTCTGTTTGACATCATCCCAGAGGTTTCCACCATGTCACTAGATGTCTTTGAAACATCCCTTTCTCTTTTCTTCCCATGCTTGTAATCAACATATACTGGATGTCTGTGGGGTCGTTTGTCTTTGTTGCTCGAAGCAACCTATGATCTCAGATCCAGTTTTCTGTCTTATTTTGTCTTAATTCTTATTAGCTCTGTATTGTATTGCCTCCTAGGAGACCAAGACCCACTGCAAGGGTCTCTGGTAACTTTCATTTCCTGTTCTCTATACACACAATGCCAGATACTGAATAAGGTCGACGAGGATACATCATAATGATTTTTACAATTGCCTTTTTCCTGGATGGCACTCTGCAGCAGCAGTCACTGTGTTTGTGATAACATCTTGTAAAGACACTCTTGAAAGAAGACTTCCAGAAGTGCTTCAGAAAGTGGCAAAAACTATGAGGCAGATATATTTCCTCAAAGGGCTGTATTTTGAGAGGAATTAATTTTAATTAATTAATTAATTAATTTTGAGAGGAGGCAGTGTGTTTTTTACTATAATAGAAATTTTGATTTAAACATTTATCATATAGTTTGAGAGCCTTTTGTATTATCTTCTCAATTAAATTTTTCTGGAGGTGCCAGAGCAATTCAACAGAGAAAGAAAAGTTTCTTCAACAAACTCTGTTGATTATTCCTCTGCAAAAGAATGAAACAGGACCCTCTTCTCACATCATGAAAAAGGATCAAAGACCTAAAGAAATCAGACATAAATATATGTGACCTTAGATCAGGCAAATATCTCACAAATATAACACAAAAAAACATAAATTTAAAAAGAAAATGGAAACATACAAAAGTAGTTCTTCAATTAAATTAAAATATTTGTGGAGTTAAGGACACCATCAGGACAGGGAAAGATGTCTCTGCAAAGTGAGAAAAAGCTGTTTGCAAATCATGTCTGATAAAGAAGTTACCATGGAAGGAACTCTTAAAAATCTGGAATAAAATAATAAGCAACTCAGTTAAAATACAGGGAGATATCATCTGATTAGACATTTCTCCAAAGACTGTACAAATGACCAGTTAACAGTGAGGAAATAATAATTTCCAGTTATCAAGGAAGTATAAATCAAACCCGGAAAAAGGTACTACTGCATACTCCACTGGGAAGGGTAGAAAAATCAGCTGATGACAACTGCTGATCAGGTGTGAAGCTGAACCACAGTGGGTTCCATCACTCTAGAATCAGTCTGATAGTTCCTTAAAGTTTACACATACAGTTAGCATATGACCCATTATTCAGTCTTAGGCACATACTTAAGAGAACTTAAAACATAAATACATGTAAAACTTTGTACCCAAATATAACTGCACCAATCATAATATCCAAAAATGGGAAATAGCCTAAGCATTCAACTGATGAACAGACACACAAAATATGATATATCCATTCAGTGGAATAAGATGCTAGTCAGTTTTCTGTTACTGTAACAAAATACACGAGATAATAAACTTAAAAAGGAAAAAGGTTATTTTGGCTCAGAATTTCAAGCATTTCTGTTCTTAGTCGGTTGACCTTGTTGCTTTTGAAACTGTGGCAAAGAAGCACATTCTGGTAGGAGTGTGTCATGAAAGTAGCTGCTCATCTAATGGCAGCAGAAAGCAAAGGGAGAAGTAGGAGGGAATACGGATCCAATATCCCCTAAATGACCACCCCCTAAGATCTCACTGATGGCCCATGACTTTCGAATTTCACCATTTCCCAGTAGCATCAAGCAGGGACCAGTCCTTCAACATGTGGGCCTTTGGGGAATACTCCACCCAACTCACAGCAACCTGTGCTCATCAATAAAGAGGACTCAAGTCCCGATGCATGAGACCACATGGATGAAACCTGGAGATAAAGCTGAGTGAAAGAAACTAATCACAAAATGCCACAGACTGCATAATTTTATTTATAGGAATGTCCAGAAGAGACAAATCTATAAAAATAGAAATTAAATTAATGATTATTTAGGACTGAGGAGAAGGGAGTGGAAGAAGAGTAAAAGGGGATTTATTTTAAGAGTGAATGAAAATATTCAAAGTTAGATTGAGCTAATGGTCATACAACTCTACAAAAAAATACTGAAAGTTATTGGAATATGGATTTTAATGGGTAAATCATATGGTATATAAATTGTATCTCAATGAAGCTGTTATTTGTTTAAATCCTATAATTGAAGAGTTGTTAATCCCACTGGATAGAACTGCAGATGAACATAGATTTATTTACTTGATGTGGAAGAATGGTGGAAGTTTCTTTGGAGCAGGGTGGGGGGAGGAGAGAGTGGCAAGATGCACAATATAAGAAAATAGAGAAATAGAGAACAATTAAACTAGAGATTAATAGAGAACTATTAAACAACTAAACTGTCAGAAATGATGGATGGGCACTGTAACTCCCTAATTCATTTTTTCTGATGCCTGACTTTCCCTTTTCAAATTACCTTGTAAATATTACTGCTCTGGTTCTATGCTTCTTAACGTTGCATGTGGAATCCTGTGTTTCCGTTGGTTTACCTTGCCAGCCTGGGCTCGTTCTTTCCACCTCTCAGATCACAGTGAACTCTGGCTTGTCCCTCCGATGAGCAGCCCGACCCAGTTTTGCTTGTTGATGCTTATAATTCCTTCTTTTCTGATTCCAGGAGGGCACATCAGAACCTGCCTTCTGCAGAGATGACAGAGTCACTGAGAACACTCAGTTACAGCCTCTACTTCAAAAGCCTCATTTGTTGTTTAGCTATTGCAGTTCTTACAAATTCACCTGTCTCCAGCACTGCCTGCTGAGCCTTGGGAATGTCGGGAGAGGCCAGCTCACCTGTGCCCAGTGCGCCTTGCTTCAGTTGGGTCTCACAGTGTCTGCAGATGTCTCTGCTGGACAAGGAAGCAGTCCTTGTCTGGTGCTGCTTTCCCACAAAAGACTGATGCCATTTTTGCTATTTTTTATTTTTAAGAAATTCATACAGAAAAATTTTTTCCAAATTAGTATAGCATATACATTCACTAGAATTCTCCAAAATATTTCTTTTTTGTCCCAAAGTTAGATCTCTCTCTTCATGCTTAAATACAAATCTGAAATAATTGTGAAAGAAATGGTGTTCTTCTACCTTCTCTCAGTATACTGTCTCAGATGCTGCATGCTGACAACGTATTATTAAGGTATAGCTCATGGTTAAATTTACCAGGCATCCAATAATGCTCTTACTTGTATTGGGATCATCTATTTTTGTTGTTCTGGTCTCTTGGTCTCTCTTCTTCTAGACAAGCCTTCAGCACTTCTTCATCTCACGTGATGCTGGCTTGGAGAGTCTGGGACACTTGTATTCACTTTCTGTCGCATAATTTTGATTTGTGTTCTTCTTCCTTCAGGTCTAATTCAGGATGACTTCTCGACAGAATTCCACGGTCAGTGGCTCCCCTGAGGCTCCTGTAGTGACACACGCAGGAGCAAGAGTGCCCTCTGCGTTGACAAAGTCTCCATGGAATTAGTTTTTACAGTATGATTATCAGTTTAACATTGTTTAGGATATAAAATGATATATTTTATCCAGTGCTGTGTAAAATATAAAAATGCAAAACAGTATTAGAACATAGGACTTTCTTGTTTATCTAAAAATATAACATGCCATAAAAATAAGCATATACTATTATTTTATGCTTTGGAAACCTTCTATGACATAATTATTTGCTGATTAAAAAATACATAAGAATTTCTTGACCCAAAGGTAGAGATAAGTTTTGGGTTTATGTTTGTGTAACTGAACTGCTCAGTGTAGCTCACAGAAAGACGCCCAGTCCTGCATTTTATTAATTTTTTAGACTTATTGTCTAAAAAGTCATTTTCTTTCTATGATCTGTGGGTTTTGCCTTTCTGGTTCATTTTCATCAGTGGTACTGGTGGTGGAGTTTGTGCGCTATTGGATTACCTGTATCTTCTACATCACCACCATGCTGCATAGTTTTCTCACAAATCCTTCCTCCTGTCTTTCCTCTTTTCAATAGCACTTACTATTTTTATAGCATCATGTTTTCTTTTTTCATGGAACATCTTTTTTTTCTTTTATGTTGGGAATTAGTTTTATTATTTCTTTGATGTGCTCTCTTTAGATTATAATACTCTTTCTTAATTCTTGGAATATTTCTTGTAATCAAAATATAACACATCCTTAAGTAACTGTGCAATTTTGTAATTGTGAGTTGGTCAGTAAATAAGGTCTCTTTCGCTGAGAATCGACGCTAGCTGAAGTGGTTAGATGATCTCACTGGCGTCACTTGTTTGCTTTTTTGGCGTATAATCTAAGAGGGTCCATGATGCAGAAATCAATTTTTATACTTATTTATATTTCCAATTCCTTTGGCACCAAGATCCGACTCTCAGGAGAAAGAATTTTGCATGGAAAGATGAAAAGGAAACAAAATCCTTTTCATCTCTCTCTAAAGTAGAGGATATTTCTTAAGCAAATTTTATTGAGAGCACCACCCCTGAGGGTCCCATCCTGACTTAGCCTCACACACTGCACCCCTTGCCCAATCTGGCCCCCTCGTGTGGGCGTCTGACGCAGGCTGAGCCCATCCTCCCGCCCCCTCGCCCCACGGAGCCTGGCCGAGCAGCACATCGTCCAGTTTCCATCCAGATCTAGCTCTGTGCATATCCAGCGATGCGGTGAAATTCCTTGTACAGACTGTCTAGGTGTCTGAGAAGCATGATTCTTAAGTTATCAAGTCAGATATATTGCTGAAGCTGGAAACCTAATATGATTAATCTCTCCTTCCCCTTAAGTTGACAACAAGATTATTTTCAGTGGCATCATTATGCCGAGTAACCTTGATCAGGACAGGGACATGCAAGTGGAATTTTACTGGGAGAAGTTCCCTCCACTCCTCTGGTGAGGAGAGTTTCCTCCTGTGCTTCTGTCTGGAACTTCAAGCAGCTCCTGGAGGGGGGCAGTCGCCCTGGAGCCAGGGCAGCTTGCGCGGCCGGCCGTGGACAGGTGGCAGCGCAGGCTGGGCACCGCACTGCTCGCGGGAACAGGCACTCTGGACCTGAGCTCTCACCCTGGGACTCCTCATCTGAAAGCAAAGCATCTTTTGGTTTGCAAGTGCTGTTTTTCAGTCTATGCCACTTCCTGTTGAGGCCAGCCCCATTTCATAAACTACAGGGTGGCTTCAATCACACACACTTCATGTATACATTTGAATCATTTATATGTTGAAGTGGAAAGGCAGGAATATAAGATAACCACTGCATTTAACAGCAGTGAGTGAAATAAAATGCATGCTTAGGACGGGAAACCCCTTGTGTTGTTGGTATGTGGCGAATGATGTTTTCACATTGCTGTTCGTAGAGTCCTCTCAGCCAACCTTCCTCTGTAAACTGTGCCTATTTATCACACCACTGCTGCTTATTGATGCATTTGCCTTAGACCAGTGATGGCGAACCTTTCAGAGACAAAAGCCCAACCCATAACCCAAAAGCTGCTTATTTATCACAAAGGCCAACCCTGCAATTAAACTTGAACAATGGGGTTTTAGTTTAGAGCAAAAATTCATACATTAATGTCTTTTGTCTTAAAAGAGAAACACAGTAACCATTCGCCATAGGTTTAACACTAGTACCTTGGACTATGACATTCTGACTCCCTTAAAGATAAATGGTTTATCCTAGTCATTTGATACCACAGCACTATCACTTCTTCATCCATTTTTCTTCATTAATTCTGCTTTTGTTTGTCTGTTTTTGTCTGTTGTGGGAGGAGACAGAGTCTTGTTATTCTCTCTAGTTGTCCTCAGATACCTAGGATTCACTGATCCTGCCTCCTCAGTTTCCCAAGCTACCTAGACAAGCACACGCATACCCGCTCAGCTTTCGTCCATTCCTTAGATTAGTAAATCATTGCAGTTTGTTGCTGACAACCTATTAAACACTCAGCACACCTCTTGGTGTGTATAGTATAAACAAAACAGACACAAGTTTTGCTCTTGTGAAGTTTACGTTAAGTGAAAAAAATTAAATAAATGTACATACTGAAATTTTCACATTTGTGAATACACAGAAGCACAGAACAATGATATTGGGAAGGAACCTACAAAGTCGTATTTTCTCAAGATATTTTGGTCCTCTTTATAATTTCATTTTCCGTGCTGTCTAGAGAGACATACAGGTTCCCCCCTTCCCCCAGGCACATGTGGATGAATGGTAAAGCTCTGACTTCCGGACAGAACAGCACTGGAACTCACAGGCATAACACCAAGGTCAATCTTGTACATAAGCTGGAATCAGAAATATTCCTGTGAACTCCAGTTGCCACAGTCGAATTCTTTCCTCTTCCTCTCCAAGCATCACTCTCAAAGGATCTCCTTCACGGAGTACCTTGACCCATGCACACCTGGGCATAAGTTAACCATGGAGATGATGTGCTCCCCTGAGGTCCCCTGGCGGCCACTGCAGCCTCTGCTCTTACTGCCCCATGCTTCCACTGAAGGGCTGGTGTGTTCACCAGCAACCATGCACACATGACGGCCCTTCTCACCCTGCTCTCTCCCCCTGGGAGAGTCTGCCTTTCCTATGTGGGCTGACACTTCCTCCAGGGTCACTACAGTTTAAAACTTGGCCCTCACTGTCCCAGCCTCTTTCTTGCCGACAGAAGCCTAGTGCTTGTGCTTTGAGTAGTTACAAGGTTGAGAACTGTGGATGATTTACTTGGATTTAGGATTTACTTGGATTTATAGATATCTGTCCTGCTGGTCTGGATCAACTACTGGGATTATTGTGGACATCTGCCCCACCCTGTGGAATTTTAAACTACAAGGATTACCACACTAGGATTATTGGGCTTAAGACTTACTGGGACTTACTGGGATTTAAAAAATGTCTGCCCTGGCCTATGGGATCTTCAACTACAGGGAATACTGTGGGACGGCACTGGTTTATGCATGCTAGGATTATGGGTGTGAAGGCTTGGTACCAAATATATGTGCAGTGAGCTCAGATTACGGGCTCTTCCACTCCCCCTTCTGCTGCTGCAGTATTTGGCCTTTGGCTGCCACTACTCAGAATAGCAAGAGTTGAGCCCAGGCTCAGCCTTTTTCTCAAGGTTCCAACTTTACTGTTTATTGGCTGTTAATCCTTTTGCTGTGGGACTCACGGGGGATTGGAGTTTGCCAAGAGGGTTCTGGTGCATCCTCTTACCCCAGCATTCATATTCCAGTGCAAGGAAAACACTGTGTCAGTACCTCTCTGTCCAGGACAGGCTTTTATGAGCAGTTTCACCACCATGTGTGAAAGCCACAAGGAAGGGGAGAGCCAGAAGGAAACAAACCTTGCCCCTCCCATTAAAAAAAGTCACAGTTCCCTTGTTTTATAGAAACATTCGAAGACTTTTTTATCCTCAAGTTTTTAATCTAACCTTATGAAACCAGCAAAACCCAGGAAATCACACATTCTGTGAATACCAGTCACACACTACTCATTTAAAATAACTTGTTTAAAAGTGGTTTAAATTAGTATATTTTATTTTCTTAGCAAAATGATTCTTGCATCATAAGCTAAATATGGTCACAGAAGGCAGAGTGAATTGTGTGTTGTATATTTTATATTCCCATAGGATTTTACATTACAGAATACCCCAAAATAATTAGTATTTGTATTCTAAATTATGTTTTAGAAATCCCACATAGTAGTAGTTTCTTTACCATATAAAAACAAATGTCTATAACACAACTGTAAAACACATCTAAAAATTGTACCGCAACATTTCCTACCAAATGTAACAATTCTTAAAGGTTTAAAGTAACTCAAATTTGGGAAAACAACATTAAAAATCCTTGAATTTTTCCATCTAATGTAATGTATATTATTATGTGTCTTATATCTCTTATTCATGTATGTCAAGAACCATTCCAGACATTTGCAGCTGTGAAAG
>PVIR01020747.1:0-30197 GCA_004026965.1 Petromus typicus | reverse complement strand
ACAGCAAAGGAAACCACCAACAGTGCAAACAGGCAACCAACAATGTGGGAAAAAATCTTTACCAGCTGTTCCTCAGATAAAGGGCTATTATCTAGAATATATAAAGAGCTGAAAAAAATCAGCCCACCCAAATTTAATGACCCAATTCAAAAATGGGCATCTGAAATGAACAGATATTTTTCAGAGGAAGAAGTAAGAGTAGCTAAGAAGCATATGAAGAAATGCTCAACATCATTAGTCATTCAAGAGATGCAGATGAAAACAACATTGAGATTTCATCTCACTCCACATAGAATGGCTGCCATTTCAGAATCAGTCAACGGCAAATGTTGGCGAGGCTGCGGAGAAGAAGGAACCCTTCTCCACTGTTGGTGGGACTGTAGACTCGCACAACCCCTGTGGAGATCAGTTTGGAGAATCCTCAAAAAGCTAGGATTGATGGTCCCATTTGACCCGGCCATTGCCCTGCTAGGTATATACACACAAGAATTAAAAGACTTTTATCACAGTGACATATGTGCACCCATGTTTATCGCATCCCAGTTTGTGATTGCTACATCTTGGAAACAACCCAAGTGTCCATCAAGTGGAGACTGGAAAAAAAGTTGTGGTTCTTCTACAGAATGGAGTACTACCCTGCCATAAAAATGATAAGTTTGAATCATTTCTACTTAAATGGACGTACCTTGAGGATATCCTCATAAGTGAAATAAATAGGGCATAGATAGGTACATATAGCATCTTTTCTCTGGTATGAGAAAATGAAGATGTAAGTGAGTCCTAGCATTGTATGTTATATATTGTGAAATAGAAAATGCTCAGTGTAAAATAAGGTGAAAGGGGACAATGTTGAGATTGTAACAAAAAAGTAAGGAAACAAATTTTATGTGTATGGGGGGGTGGTAGGGTGGGTAGGGCTATGGGGAAAAATGAGAATTAAGTTGTGTCTTATACTGGTACAAATCCCCATTATGGAGTGCAGTCATGATGTGTATATTTAATGTACCAATAAAGATAAAAAAAAACAAGAGAGATGAAAATGTACAATAAGAAATCTGCTTCAGCTCTCAAGTTAGAAGAGTTCACTTCACTCAAACTGACACTATTTGAGTTTGTATGTTATTTCCATTTTCCCTACTTATCAGGTTATATCTAGCTCTAATATATACCAAAATAAGTTAATTTTCAACAAACCTTCTGGATTAAGTTTGGTCTCAGAGAGTTTGAAAACAAAGTCAGATAAAAAAGTATCACTTTGAGCATCTTTATCTAAAAGTGGTCTTTCAGATAAGTGCAGATTAATGAGATCCATACAGAGAGCAAGAACCCATAGGGAACTCACCTACATCAGGGCCTATGCCGACATCGTTCCGTCCATCATGGGACTGAGTATTTGGGGAAGAAAGGGTGTGGATTTTGGAGACAGTGGGGACTAAGAGGGTGACCAGCATCGTTAGAATCTGGAAGTCTGCAGAGCACCAGGAATGACTGCGTGTCTAGAAGTGGCCTTTGGTGGATATTCTCCTCTGCTTCCTCCTCATCCTTCTTTTTTTAGTTAGTGTTAGTAATACAGAAAAATAAGGTATTGAGTTTTTAAAAAAATTTTGTCATTGCATTTAACATATCTTGATCATTTAAATTCCCCTTACCAGCTTGTGTTCTGAAGTCTATCAGTTTTCTAGTGTCGTAAGTGGAGATTCTAACATGCTGTGGTGAATAAGTCACACTTGATTATGAAGGAGTTACAGCAGCTCTTAGATGGTGGGAACAACATGACAGAAAGAAGAGAGAGACAGGTATCAGTGGCAGAATTGAATTTTCTTTCCTTCGTGGTTAACGAAGGTACCTGACTCCATAGTGGATGTGGTAAAGGGAGGCCAACTCCCTGTTCCGTTCTAAGTGCTGTTCAACAGTCAGCTCACACGCTTTCTGATTTGACCCTTGTTACCTGTCAGAGGGAGCCTCAGGGGTTGAATCAACCATCTCAGCATTTCCCTTGGGGACATCTACAACGACAACTATGAGTTGGAACTCACCTTAATGATTATTTATTTCTGCCATTTCATCTTAGAGGAGCACACTGAGTCTTACAGAGGGAAAGAGCCCTGTTGAAGATTCCAGCTTATTCTTGGATTTCTGTTTAGTCCTCCGGTGGAGGACTCAGATTCATCCATGGGAGGACTCAGATTCATCCATGGGAGGACTCAGATTCATCCACGGAGGATTCAGATTCATCCACGGGATCCTGGTTTCTCTGTCTTTAATACTGCTTCATTATAATTCTGGGTGATCTCAATGTCCATGGGGAAAACATGTCGCATACTTAGCCCAACATTTTTTTCAAATGTTTATATGGTTATATTTGAAAGAACAAGATAAAGTAATGAGAATAAGGACAG
This sequence comes from Petromus typicus, assembly GCA_004026965.1. Classification (NCBI taxonomy): domain Eukaryota; kingdom Metazoa; phylum Chordata; class Mammalia; order Rodentia; family Petromuridae; genus Petromus; species Petromus typicus. The sequence continues at coordinate 27,798 of PVIR01020747.1, read as the reverse complement.
AAGGAAAGACAGGATTCAGAAATGAAGCTGTCATTCAGAGTGTTACAATAAGAATACTAGAACAGACAGATATATTGCTTTCAGTACAAAGCATTAGTTTATATAAAGCTTATCTTTTTGGAAGGCTATCATTTTTAAAAGACAATTTTTAACAGTATCTTTTATGAAAAATAATCCTTGATGAGCACCTTATCTGGGAAATGAAAAGCTTATTTTTAAAAACCCCAAAAGCTGTTCTTGGATATTTCCATGTCAGTCCTCAGATTATTGTCATCCGGCTTTGCAGCTTATGGATAGCACAGTGTGTTGAGAAGATGGTGGGCTCAATAGCTGGATTTCCCTCGACCCAGATCTTGACTCTTCCACTTGATAACTTTATGACATTGAAGAATAAAGATCATAGATCAGCATTTAGGTGAAAGTCATTTATTGTGAGGTTCCACTACAATTCTCCCCTGATGAAAAGATTCACAGTTGGGGTGACACAGTTGTGGTCAGTAAAGGGTGAGTTTTCAGATATGTTTTGTACTCGCCTTTCTTAACAGTGTAAATTTTCTGTCCTGATCAGACACAACATCGAGCGGATGCCAGATGATTATGGAGCCCCTCGGTTCTAAGTCTTACAAGACAAAGTTCCTCTGCCTTCCTCGGACCAACTGTCTGTTTCCAGTTCACTGAATATGCTATAGCATGAATTATTATTCACCTATTTGCTTTATTATCAGCTAACTATGGTTAAATACATTTACTTCTTGATACTTTTTGAAAATAGTAAATTGTCTACTTTAAAATCTGCTGCATATTTTTTTAATTGAAATCTTAATTGGTACATTACATACACACATCATGATTGCACTCAACAATGAGAATTTGTACCAGTATATGACACAACGCAATTCTCATTTTTTCCCATAACCCTACCCACCCTACCACCCCCACCTCCTATATACATAAACTTTGTTTCCTTTCTTTTTTGTTATAATCTCATTATTTTCCCCCTTCACCCCATTTCGCTTTATGTATTTTCTATTTCACAATATATAAATACATTCTAGAACTCATTTACATCTTTATTTTTCCATATCAAGGAAAAGATATGATACTTATACATCTATGACCTATTTATTTAACTTATGAGGATGTCCTTAAGGTACATCCATTTAAATATAAATGATTCAAACTTATCATTTTTTTATGGCAGAGTAATACTCCGTTCTGTAGAAGAACCACTGCTTTTTTATCCAGTCTCCAGTTAATGAACATTTTGGTTCTTTCCAAGATTTGGCAATCACAAACTGAGCTGCTATAAACATGGGTGCACATATGTCACTGTGATATGAATCTTTTAATTCTTTTATGTATATAACTAGCAGAGGAATAGCAGGGTCAAATGGGATCTCTAATTTTTTTGAGACAGGGTCTTACTTTGTAGTTCAGGCTGGCCCTGAGCTCAGCCTCAAATTCACATCACAGCAGTCCTCCCGCCTCTGCCTCCCAAGTGCTGGGATTACAGGCATGAGACACCATGGCAGGCACTGTGGTATGTGGTACTGGTTGCTTCTGGGCGTGAGTCTCCACACCCAGTATTGTATGTGGTTACCGAGATTGAACCCGGGCCCTTGCGCTTGCAAGACAGGTGCCGGAACCACTGAGCCATATCCCTGGCCCTCTAATTGTAGTTTTTTGAGGAATCTCCAAACTGATCTCCACAGGGGTTGTATAAGTGTACATTCCTACCAAGAGTAGAGAAGGGTTCCTTCTTCTTCACAGCCTCAGCAACATTTGTTGCTGGCTATTTCTGAGATGGCAACCAATCTTTGTGGAGTGAGATGAAATCTTAATGTTGTTTTCATTTGCATCTCTTGAATGACTAGTGATGTTGAACATCACTAGTTCTTCATATGCTTCTTAGCTGCTTTTATTTCTTCCTCTGAAAAGTGTCTGTTCATTTCAGATGCCCATTTTTGAAACGGGTCTTGAAATTTGGGTGGATTGATTTTTTAAAGCCCTTTATATATTCTAGATAGTAGCCCTTTGTCTGACAGATGTCTGGTAAAGATTCTTTCCCATATTGTTGGTTGCCTTTTTGCTTTGCTGGTAGTTTATTTTGCTGTGCAGAAACCGTTCAATGGGATGAGATCCCACTTATCGATTTCTTCTACCAGTTCTCATGCTATGGAGGATTTGTTCATGAAATCTTTCCCTAAACCAATGTCTTCAAGAGTTTTACCTAACTTGTTTTGTAGCAGGTTTAGTGTGTCTGTTCTAATATTTAGGTCCCTAATCCACTTTGATTTTATTTTAGTACATGATGAAAGAGCTAGGTCTAGCTTTAGACTTTGGAAGGTTAAAGTCCAGTTTTTCCAGCACCATTTGTTAAAGAGGCTATCCTTCCTCCACTGAGGGTATTTGGCTCCTTTGTCAAAAATGAGATAGCTTAGTGTGTCTGGAATTGTTTCTGGATCTTCTAATCTACTCCACTGGTCCTCAGGTCTGTTGCTTTGCCAGTACCATGTGGTTTTTATCACAGTGGCTTAGTAGTATAGTTTCAAGTTGGGGATCATAATACTCCCCATCATGTACTTACTGCTTAGAATTGCTTTTGCTATTCTAGGTCTTTTGATTCCAGATGAATTTATGAATTATTTTCTCTAGATCTGTGAAATATGCTGTTGGAATTTCAATTGGGATTGCATTGAATCTGTATAACAGTTGTGGGAGTATAGCCATTTTGACGATATTGATTCTTCCAACCCAGAATAAGGTATGTCTTTCCATTTTCTGGTATCTTCTTCGATCTCCTTTTTCAAAGTGTTGTAATTTTCAGAGCCCACCATTTTTTTACTTCACTTGCTTCCATGATTTTGTTGTTCAATCTATCTCAACTATTCAGTTTTAGAATTAGTACTATCCATGTTTGCAGTGTACAGTGATTATGCTTCTTGTAGGGAGTTGTAAAAGTATATAGTTCATCTGAAATGTTTTTCCATGCCTTTCCTTTCCCTTTTGTCCCTCTCTTCCTCTACCTCTTAATTCCTCTCCCATCTGAGAAAGATCTGTCACTCTGCTTCCTATTACTTTTGCTCTTTATTTATATTTTGGGTTTCTCATATAAGAGAGAAGCTTGTGCATCTGATTTATTTCACTTAGTATAGTTTCACTATGGCAGAGTAGTACTCTATTGTGCATAAATGCCTCATTTTCTTTATGCATTCATCTGTTCCCGGCTGCATAGATTGCTTCTAAGATTTAACTATTATGAATTATGTTGCTATAAACATAGATATGAGTAGATATTCATTTTTATATCCTATGTGAGGTAGAATTTCCCACTGCTATGTCCCCTTTACAATCTCAATATCAACATTATAGTCTTAGAACTCCATCCTCTATTTTCCTAGTAGTTTCCTTTAGACTCCTAATTTTGAATGTTAGTACATTGACCTGATTGCCCCTTGTATCTCTTTCATGCCCCCTTCTTTACCTGGCACAGATTCTACTGTTCATAAGTCATATGGGCTCATCTATCTGTACTCCCTTTCTCTGTTGTCTTATTGTTAGCTGACAAATTATATATGCTCAGTGGATAAATGTATATTTCCTTTGTGTGGACTATAACCCCTACAAGGACAAATAACTTATGTCTTTTCTCCTTACTATAGCCCGAGTGTCTGAATGATGACTGGTCGTACATGGTAAGTACTCAATAAATATTAGTTAGATGAACGAATCAATATATCAGTGAAAGCAAGAGTGGCTTTCAGAGGGACTGAATTATATTTCTTTCAGTGGAGAAATTGGACATATGGTTCTGTTTTGATTACTTCTATTGCTAAATTGTTTGTTTTATTTTTTATTCTCTCTCATACACACAAAAGGAGATCCTTCTGAGGAGCAGGCTGTATGTTTCCTTCTTCAGGAACTGATTATGAGGGAGCCCGAGAGTTGCTGTGCCCTTTAGAGCATAGAGAGGTTAAGGGGCAAGGAGGGAAGGAACTTGAGGGATGTTGACGATGAAATTATCCCCCCTATAACAATAAGTTCATAGTTATGTCTTGGAAGCAGATACATAAAGAGTTGCTGGGAGGGATGGTGCATGCAAAAACAGCAAGGAGGCTAAGGTGAGAGGACCTCAAATTGGAGTTTAACCTGGGCAATTAGTGACATAGCAAGATCCTGGTGCAAAATAAAAAAAAAAAATTTGGAGATGTAGCTCAGTGGGAATGCCCTTAGTACCACAAAACAAGAAAGCAAGGAAATAAACAAACAGCCGCAGAGTAACTGTTGCCTCAAGTTACAACTTTTGGCATTTTCCTTGCCTTTTGTAATCTACCTTATGGTAGATATGATTCAGTAGGTAGCTGGAGTTTTTAAAAAAATTTTTTTAAAAGATTTTTTGAGACAGGTCTCACTTTGTGGTTCAGGCTGGCCCTGAGCTCAGCCTCAAACTCACATCACAGCAATCCTCCTGCCTCTGCCTTCTGAGTGCTGCGATTACAGGTGTGAGCCACCACGCCTGGCACTGTGGTATGTGGTACTGGTTGCTGCTGGGGTGAGTCTCCAGGCCCAGTATTGTTATGTGGTTACTGGGGTTCGAACCCGGGCCCTCGCACTAGCAAGACAGGTGCCAGAACCACTGAGCTAACTCCCCAGCCCAGTAGTTGGAGTTTTTGACAGAAGCTTGGGGCAGAGGCTCAGATGAAGGTAGAAATTTAGGGATTAAAATATTGCCCTGTGATGTAGTCATGGATGAAGATGAAAGCTTCTAGAGAAAACACACAGGTGAAAGAGCAGAGAGATGAACTATGGTAGCATTATCTGAGCACTCCGGCGCTATAAAGCATGATGACAAAGTGACTCATATGAGGAGCAGGGCAGGCGTGTTCACACACAGCATACCCCACTGCGAATATGGCTGTAGTGCCCAAACACTTTGAGTTTTAGACATGCATACAGGCTTGATTACACCTTGTACCATTTGTAGGTATGGATCCACTAAAACACAAAATGGAAATTAAGACTTTGGAAGGGTTAGGTGCAGTTGATGGAGAGTGATTGAGGAGAAAAGGGCAGTGATGTTACGTAGCTCCTTGATCAAACTCTGGTTGTAGCATTCTTTTCTCTGTTGAGCTTATATCTTCAGCTTTCTGGCCTCCTAACATGTATGGATAGTCATTTCTTATCTTTAAAAAACAGACCGTTTCAATGAGTCCAAGAGTGTAGATACAGGTAACACATCAGAATTGGGGGTGATTCCTTACATTATCATATTGGATTTTATTGTCACATTTTACATTTGCAGCAAGAACAAAAATCACACTTACTGACTGGTAGTTTAAGCGATTGAAAGCAAAGCTCAGCCAAATCTTCCCAGTGGGTGGAGATGAGGTTAAAAAAGAGAAAGCTGAGACTTAGATGATTTTCAAATTGTTCAGTTCTGTATTTCTGTTCAGAGCCTCAGTAAATCAGTTCATAATTATCACTTTTGATCACTGCAGTTGACTAGGAGGCGCAGGAAAGACAATTCTTCTCTAATAAATACATTTATGCAAGTAATGAAGTTTTTGTACAAGACACTCCCCCCACCCCCATTAGTCTGGTGGACATAATGATGTCTTTCATAAGCTCGGGTGCATTCCCAGTCCTCACTAACTGCACCCAAGGAGCCAATGACTGACTCAATAAGGTATAGATTTGCCTTAATCCACACAGGGTAAGGCTCAGTGGTGTACCCTTCACAGGGAACACTCAGTTGGTGTGATTATTTGATCCCAAGAGGATGGTAATTATAAGCCCAGATCTCTCTATTGAAATTCCTTTGCCAACAAAGAGCTTTTAGAGTCAGAGATTTAATATACAGGGAGCAAAATGTTCCTATGAAGTAGTTTCTCTTTGTGATGAAGCCTTAAGAGGAGTATAGAAAACACCTGGAAGTACTTTCGGTAGCAAGAACCTAAAACCTAATATATGAAAGACAAAAGCTGACTGGCTGCTTTAGAGTATAATGCAATACTGAAATATGATGCCAATAACACAGGTTATTTGGTTAGATCGTGCATTTCTACTTAACTTGTTTCTCAGAAATGTTCTTTTTAGAAGTCTAGGTGCTGAAGCCATGGAAATGACAATTTTGAATCGCTTTCTTCCTGGCCTGTATTCTGATTCTGTGGAGTTTTAAGGGTCATTCTCATTTGCTCTGGGATTGTGGTAACTAAGTCAATTTAAGAGAAGTCACCGTACTTCAAAGGTGAAAGGTAGAAGAGAATTCTTTACCTGTAAAGTTAGGGAAATGGTTGTTTTTTCTTTTTGGGTACCAGGGACCAAACTTAGGATTGTCACACTAAACTGTATCCTCACTCCTTTTAACTTTTTAGTTTGAGACAGGGTCACATTAAGTTATTAAACTGATCAAGCTACATTCACACTTGTGATTTTTTTTTTGCCTCAGCTGCCCAGGGTGCTATAGTCATAGGTATGTGTTACGATGCTAAAAAGGATTGAGTGCCACCAGTGATCTTGAGCAACTTTGTGGAAGTTTTTTGTTTTTTTTAGGTTTTTTTGAGATAGGGTCTCGCTTTGTGGTTCAGGCTGGCCCTGAGCTCAGCCTCAAACTCACATCACAATCCTCCTGCCTCTGCCTCCCAAGTGCTAGGATTACAGGCGTGAGCCACCACGTCCGGCACTGTGGTATGTGGTACTGGTTGCTGCTGGGTGTGGGTCTCCACACCCAGTATTGTTATGTGGTTACCGGGGAATCGAACCCGGGCCCTTGCGCTTGCAAGACAGGCGCCGGAACCACTGAGCTAACTCCCCGGCCCCCTGTGGAAGTTTTTTTTTTTTTAATGAATTTATTTGTACATTTTAGATATACATTATGATCACATTCAACATTGAGACTTTGTACCTGTATGCGATGTATTTTGATTTTCCTTTTCCCCATTCCCCTGCCCTCCCTACAACCCTCACCCCCTGTATACATAAGCTTTGTTTCAACTTTTTTGTTTTTACCACCAAATGCTTTCTTTCCCTTTCTTACTTTCCCCTGTCCCACTCAGATTCATTTCCCCTTTGACCATTTTCTTCCTATTTCATAATACCTATTGTGTATTCTGGATCTCACTTACACCTTCAGTTGCTCACATGATAGAAAACAATATGATATTTACTTATACATGTCTAATTTATTTCACTTATGAATATGGCCTCAATGTGCATCCATGTAGCCATAAATGTTTCAATTTTATCTTTGTGGCTGCATAGTACGTCATTTTATAGAAAAAGCACATCTTCTTTATCCTCTTGCCACTTGATGGGTTTTTGGGCTGTTTCCAAGATTTAGCAATTACAAACTGTGCTGCTATAAATATGGATAAACATATGTTGCTGTGATATGATTGTTTTAATTCTTTCATGGATATTCCCAACAAGGAAATAGCAGAGACAAATGGAGCCTCTAATTCTAGTTTTTTTAATAATTTCCACCATGATTACACCTATATACATTCCCACCAACAGTGGAGAAAGGTTCCTTTTTTTTTTTGAGACAGGATCTCGCTTTGTAGTTCAGGCTGGCCCTGAGCTCAGCCTCAAACTCACATTACAGCAATCCTCCTGCCTCTGCCTCCCGAGTGCTGGGATTACAGGTGTGAGCCACCATGCCCGGCACTGTGGAATGTGATACTGGTTGCTGCTGGGCGTGAGTCTCCACACCCAGTATGGTATGTGGTTACCGGGGATTGAACCCGGGTCCTTGTGCTTGCAAGACAGGCGCCAGAACCACTGAGGTAAATCCCTGGCCTGAAAGGTTCCTATTTTGTAGGTTGTCTTTTCACTTTGTTGGTAGTTTCTTTTGCTGTGCAGAAGCTTTTTAATAAGATGAGATCCCTGTTGTTGATTCCTTCGCTAATTCCCATGCTGCAGAGGTTTTGTTTATAGTCTTTCCCTATGCCAGTGTCTCTTAAAGTTCTACCTAACCTGTTTTGCAGCAGGTTTAGTGTTCCTGTATTAACATTTAGATTTCTAACATACTGTATTTTAGTTTAGTGTATGGTGAAAGAGAGATCTAGCTTGAATCTTTGTCAGGTTGAAACCCAGTTTTTCCAGAACCATTTACTAAAGAGACTGTCTTTCCTCCAGTGAGGGTGTTGGCTCCTTCATCAAAGATGAGGTGGCTTAATGTGTCTGGAGCAGTTACTGCATCCTCTAGTCTGTTCCATTGATCCTCAGGTCTATTTCTTTGTCAGTACCATGCTGTTTTTTTTTTTTTTTTTTTTTTAAATCACAGTGGCTTTGTTGTATAGTTTCAAGGTGGGGATTCTAATAGCCTTTGCTATGTTTTGTTGCCTAGAATTGCTTTTGCTACTCTAGGTCCCTTCTGTGGACCTTCTGGTTCCAGATGTAATTTTGAGTTATTTTCACTATGAAATATGCCACTGGGATTTCAATTGGGATTGCATTGAATCTATACAGCAGTTTTCATAATACAACCATTTTGACAATATTGATTCTTCTTGCCCAGGAACAAGGATGGTCTTTCCGTTTTCTGATATTGTCTTTGATATCCTTTTTCAGAATGCTGTAGTTTTCAGAGTAGAGGTTTTCTACCTCATTTGTTAGACTGATATTTCATTTCTTTTTGATGCTATTGTAAAGGGAATTGATTCCCTGACTTCTCTTTAAGTGTGTCTGTTATTTGTGATACAAAGGCTATTGATTTGTGACTGTTGACCTTATATCCAGCTATGCTACTGAATATGGCGATTAAGTCTAGTTCTCTTTTGGCTGAGTTTTTAAGATCTTCTATATTGAGTATCACGTCATCAGCAAATAATGACAGTTTAACTTGTTTCTCTTTTTATTTATTTATTTATTTTTTGACATAGGGTCTCATTTTATAGTTCAGGCTGGCCCTGAACTCACAGCAATCCTCACGAGTGCTGGGATTACAGGTGTGAACCACCGTGCCCAGCTTCATGATATGTAGTAATGGGGATAGAACTTGGGACCTTGTGCTTGCCAGGCAGACACTGGAACTATTGAGCTAAATCCCCATCCCAACTTCTTCCTTACCTATCTTTATTCCTTTTATTTCTTTCTCTTGTCTAATTGTGGTGGCTTATGTTTCCAAAACTATATTGAACAAGAGAAGTGATAAATGGACATGCTTGTCCTTTCCTGATCTTAGAGTGAAAGGTTTCAGTTTTTGATCATTGAGTATGATGCTAGCTGTTGATTTCTCATAAACAGCTTTTATCAGTTTGAGATAAAGACCATCTATTTCAATTTTTTGTAGGGCTTTAATCATGAATGGGTATTGGATTTTGTCAAATGCTTTTTTTCTGCATCTATTAAATTTATAATTAGCCAGAAACATGTTTATAAAATACAAACCCTTCAATATAAGTGATGTCACCTTTTGGGAGTAAAGCTTAGAAAGAGTTGTGAGGTTAGAGAGATAGAAGGAAAGGGAGAGATTAGAAATAAGACATAGGAAATAGAAAATAGAGGACATATAATAATCACGATTTTTTAAACAATCATAATAAAAATAATCAATTGATAGACGCTAGAGAACAAAAGACAAAATGGATAAAAATGCAAAACAAAATAAAACAACAACAACAACAACAACAACAACAACAAAACCAGAACAGACTAACAGCAGCAGGGCCACTAGAAACTCAATTCACCTTTCTACAATAGTATAGAACGAATAGGGAATAGGGAGGACTGAGATGCACAGTCTTCAGGGAACTGGTACTGACTGAAGGAAAAGAAAGGATGAGGGAACAAAAGAATTAGAGTTTTTTGAGTGTAAGTTTGGTATTCGTAAAGTTTCTCAGGTTTTCTTTGTTGTGGAAGTATCTTATTTCTTCATTAATTGAAAGGTGGATTTGCAAGATAGATTCATCTAGGTTGGAGAGTTTTTATTGTTTGTTTATTGGTTTTTTTTTTAAGGACTTGAAATATTTCACTCCAGGCTCTCCTTGACTTGAGAGTTTGCTTTGAAAAGTCTACTGTGATTCTGATGGGCTTTGCTTTATATATGATTCATGTCTATTTTTTAACTGCTTTCAATGATTTATTCTTCTGATGAGTTTCTAGAATGTTAACTATTATATGCCTAGATGTGAAATGTTTTTAATCATAGTTAGTATTCTCCCACTTGGGAAATTTTCTGCCCTTACATCTGTGAACATTTTCTTTGTGTCACTTGCACTATCTTTTGTTTCTTTGTTGACCCACATTAGTCTTACATTATTCTTGTCTGCATCATCTAGAAGCTGCTGGATTGAATTATCATGGTTTCTTACTATTTTTAAGAAATCTTTCATTCCCTGGAAACCAATGGCAGTCCTGTCTACTATATCTGAGATTCTTTTTTTTAAAATTAATTTTTATCTTTATTGGTACATTATGACTATACTTCATAATCACACTCAACATTGAGAGTTTGTACCAGAATATGACATGACTTGATTCTCCTTTTTTCCCTTTTCCCCCTGCCCTGCGACCCTCACCCCCTATATACACAATCTTTGTTTTCTTTTTTCTTTATATCTGAGATTCTCTCCTTACATTCACATGTTCTACTGCCTGAACTTTCAGTGGTATTTCTAATGTTCTGGTCATGTATTCAAAGCTATTTAATGGATTCCATTACTTTCATATACTGTGATTCCATCATGTTCCAAAGCTTGTCTTTTTTAAAGTCTGTGTCCCTAAACTTCCCTTTGGTGATCTGGAATTCTGTGTTTGTGTCTTATTTAGGTGTTTTCTCATTTCTATTTTTTTTTGTTGTTGTTGTTTTGTTTTGGTCAGTGTTTTTGGTTTAATTTGTGGGTTTCTGCCTGTAGATTCTTATTGCAAGTATCAAGTATTCTTACTGCTAATATTTAGAACCCTTAGGGGATGGCTGCTTCTTGGGCTATTCTCCAGATATAATTGGCCCTTAGGCCTTGAGTGGGTCTTTAATGCTCAGGTAGGTAAATAGCACCATGAAGGAAGAGGTGAGGGTCTAGATATAGACCCTAAGTCACACCTGCACGGCCTGCTCAGATACACTCAGAAGTGTACTTTAATTCCCTGGGCAGCACCAAAACCAATGAAATGGACATAATTAAGATGAACTGTCATATCATCTTAATCTCATCTCTCCTCATTCCCAGTGGTCTACTTTATTCCACCATACTCCTTCCCAATTACAGGTTCCAAAACATGAAATTGACCAATTTGTTTTGTTTTTAATTAAAATCAAACTTACCAAATAAAAGCTCATCCTTACTTTGTTTCTTTTTCTCTCAGAAGAGGATCTGTGCCTTCTGCTTTCCAATGCTAAACTCTCCTTTCTACAGTGATCAACTGTGTCAAATACTGTTGTTAGTTCAGTGGGATATAGGGATTTAGATTGTTGGTGTCCTTAGCAAGAATAATCTTAGTAGAGTATGGAGGAGAAAACATCTGCTTTGGTGTTTGACACCAAATTGGGACAAGAGGATATTGGGACAAGACGAAATGGAGACAGCAAGTATAGGCAACTTACAGACAGAACCAGGAATATATGATTGCACACTGAGCCTTACACTCCGGAAAACTGAGTCACTCCAGGTACAAGTGGCAGAAAGGGCCAGTGTGCCCTAAATTCTGCCTGTGCTTGAAGGCAACAGTGCTGCAGTCTTTGTTCCTTGTTTGTTCTGCTTTATGTTAGTCCCCATTCCCCAGTTAACCATCTGTTGGCATGCTGTCTTGGTTACACACATCCTTGAAGAGACTGGAGACTGAGCGGATACTTAAACATGATGCTCTGGCTCCCCTAGATGTAATGGTTAACTATGTTGGTCTTTTTTCAAATTATGAGGTTTCTCTCCCTGCTCCCAAGCCTGACCTGTTGCCTTTGTGACTCTGTCTTAGTGCTGTAAGAATCTGCTTCCAGCCCAATAAACTTGCCATTAGCATCAAGCTTTTGGCGACATGGATTGTGTCTGCAGTCACCTCCCCAGTATCCCTTCTCAAGAAGGAAACCCTCACAGCAACTATCTCAAGGAGTTTTTGTCTGAAGGGGAATAGAGAAATGAGGCTTTCTTTGGAGAAGTCAGGGAGATTTTTTTATTGCATTCAGATTATATAGCTAAAGGAATGACCATCAGAAAGGAAAAACTTGATGGGTTTTGCTCTATCAACTACCACCTGCGTTCACTGTATTCTACACCTTCAGTCAGTTTTGAGTCTAGCTTTTTTTTTTTTAACTTCAGTTTACAAATAGATGTCCTTTTTTTTAAAATTTGGGTGAAATATCAAGAGCTGTGGAATCAGACCATCTTGAGTTCAGATTTTATTTCTGCCACTATGACTCAGTTGCTTTGAGCCTTTGTATTTTCATCTGTAAAATGAAGGATATGACAAGGATAGTGTGAAAATTAAGTGAAATAATCAATAAAGAAGCACAGTGCATGGTTTTAAATATAAACTTCCATCTTTTTGCACTGTGTTGATGTTTTATCAACCAGAGCTCCTGGATGCCCAGTCCTACAGGTCAGTTTTATGGTGACAGGGCCATTTTCCTTCAGTGCCTCTTGTTTGCGTGTCTCTCCTTAAATGCTTTTCTAAATCTCTACTATTAATGTTTACTTGAGAGTCATTATTGGCCTTTTTGTTTGCTTCTCTAAATTTGGCATTCTAGACAGTTCATACATGAGTTTTATATGGTCTATGAATTCTTCAAATTATATGCAAGACGGGGAGTGTCTAGGAGAAGGCCTGTGTTTCTACCTATATTCTCAAAAGCTGCTCAAAGATAAAGAGCTAAACTAATCCAAGTGGTTCATTTTTATGTCTTTGGGCAACTTGTCTGTCCTGCTTTGTATCCATAAGAATTACTCTCTTCCTCTTGTTAGATGAATAATTTCCCAAATGTATCTGAAAAGAAATATATCTTCTTTTGGACTAAAATTTATCAATAATTCTTGTGCTATCCTTTAAATATTTTCCTGACAACAGCAAGCCAGGCTTTTGTATTCGAGTAACACACATATGTGATTAATTTTATGACTTTCTGTTCATCTGATGGGATTATGTGCTCTGTTGTGAAATAACTAAATTTTATGTCTCCTAGTGCTTCTTTCAATGCCTGGGACACAGTAGGTACTCAGTAAATATCGGTTGGAAGCCTGACTACATTTTGTACTCCTTCTTTAACAATGCATAGAAGAAACAGCAATACAGTCTGATCATGCTGCATTTAGAAATATTTAGCATATTACTAGAGTAGATTATGAATATGTATATAAAATGGCTATTGGGATAGAAATTCCTGAGGGAAATATAAAAATATCACCCTGTTTCTTTCACTGAAAAAATATAAAATCTGATTTCTACACTATTATTAGACTGCAATAAATATTCATCCTTTATCCCTCAAGGGGGGTCCCAAGCTTCCAGCAAGCAAAATGAGTTCTAAATGTGCCTAGTAAATCACTGTGATTGTTTCTATCCTGTAGCCAGAATGAAGATCTTAGTTGATTTGCTTCTTCCAACAGCCTTCAAATAATTTTAGATTTTAAAATCCCCAGCACTAGAGGAAGACAGGGTAAAACTGTTGTACCACTTGATATTTCAGGGAAAAAAACCTCTCCATGAAGAAGCTAATAGGCACTTTTGGGGAACAAAATGCTTCACAATTCCTCCACCCCCCAAGTATAAAGCCCTAGAGCTCTCTGAGCTAACAATGCTGCCCCCACTCACTCTAAATTGAAAATCCCTGCAGGGGAAGAGCGGGACTGCTTAACACGCCCTGAGAGGTCCCAGTTCCCATAATAAATGTCTAAGGGAGGGAGCTGTCAATCTCAACCACCAAATTGCTCTTAGTAAAGGTTGGTGCCAATGATATCACAGGAAGAGCTTCCATTCCTCAATTAACTCCCCTTGATTCTCCGCCCCGAGAGCACCCCTGGCCCTGTCTCAGCAGAGGCTGCAGGAGAGCCTGCATTAGGGAAGCATGGTTGGCCTGGAGCAGATCTACTATGGCCAAGCAAACAATACCTTTCTGACTGTGTATAGAGGACAGAACAATCAAGGGCACCAATGGTGACAACTGACGCTGCAGACGTGAAGAGTGGGCCACGTGGTTCCTTCTCTTTGAGGATAATCAACTGTTCTAACTCATACTGACACAAGTTGCTGGTGACCTAAGACAAGGCCAGCCTTGCTAAGCTTGGAATTACCAGAGCATTTCTATTTTTTGCTCCAGTAAATTAATACAGATGGAGTAAGGATTTCAACACAAGAGGCAAGATGTGGAGCAACCTGCTGCGGGATTATGCATTGTGGTGTGACTGTCAGTAGGTAGAGGGTAAATAGTATCTGCAGCAGAAGAAAACGCAGACATGTAAGTGTAGGACCAGTGGGTTTATGGTAAAGGCGGCTTGTTAATAGAGCAGACTGTAGTGATTTGGCTAAGTCAGTCCTTCTCCACTCTGGGCTTTCAGTTTAGCAAAGACAGTAGGAAATTGCTTTAGAAAGGCATCCTTCATTTTATGGAACGAGTTTTAAAATCTGAATCCAAAAGACAAAAGATCAGGTGTTTTCTCCCTTCCAGTAACAAAGAATACAATGCTACATCTGATATGAGGCAGAACCAAGATTGCTTTGCCTATGTGCAAGTTTTGAAAGTTCAGTTAAAAAAAAATCTTTACATTGAAAGCTATGAGGTTGAAAAGTTGAAGTTGCAAACAATTTGTAGTTTACTACAGGCATTCAAAACAGTTCAGACTCTCAGAAGGGCTTCCCTGTTGTACAGATGGAGAAACTGAGGGGTAGTGTTCACAGGTAGGCTCAGAGCTATACCATTCCTGGATGGCGATTTTCTTCAGGGATGGGGAAGGGGAAGGCAAGATAGCTCCTTTCTAGCCAATAATCTGAGGTCATCTCAACAGGTGTTAATGTGAAAAAAATGAAACATCACTGAAAACCCAGTAATGGAAGATCTAGAATATGGGCAGGAATCAGGAGAACTAGTAATGAAACTGACCTCAATTTAGGACTTCTCTGAATAAGCCTTGCGCAGCTGTCTCACTCTGTGTAAATCTCTCGTTATATAAACCCTTCATTTGATGGGCAGAAACAGAGAGAGCCCAGATGTTAGGGGATAGAGTTTTCAGTAAACAAGCTGCTGCAGCTTTGACTGTATGAACACAGTCTAACATGAAGCTACACAATGAACAAAACCAACATCAAAACCCCGAAACCAAACCAACCAAAAAACAAAACAAAACATCTGAACATGTCACAACAACCAAGAATAGTTTTTAAAGCACTTAACTAGTCTGTCATTTTCTGGTCTCCCTGGCTCAAATTTCAGAGAGTTAAAAATTATGCTGATCAAGGAGGTACCATTGCTTAATTAGGTCTTGCTGATTATTTTGCCTGACTTAACGTTTTTCTACCTCAATACTTCTTTCCAATGACATCAAGCTTCCCTCAGCTTCCAGGTGGGTGTACACCACAGTGGGTGAGGGAACTTCCTCCACAAGCCCTGTCTCACCTTCGATGAATCTATAGCTTATGATGTCTACCAAGTGAAGACTGTAAGAGTTACACGTAAATAACTATCAGTCAATACCCTTAGATATGCAATAATAAATTTTACTGGGAACAAAGGTGGAATTAATGAAAGCTAATATTCATCTTTGTATAAAATTCTAACTTTCCTGAGGGGTAAGCTCTTAGAGGGCAAATCTTGGTAGTCTTTATTATGCCAATATCTTTTCTCAGAGTGACATTTCAACTACTATTTTGATTTTAGAATACATATATATATTAGACAGGATTTCACTGTTTTCCCGGCTGTTCTCAGACTTTGGACTCAAGGGATACTCCCACCTCGACCTCCTGAGTAGCTAAGTCCACAAGATTGTGCCACTAAGAATCATCTCTATTCCAAAATAATAGAAATAAAGTGGCTTTCTATTTGCTGTCACTGGCTGGATTCTGAAGAGGTCTCTAGGGAGCCTCAATGTGGCTGCCCTCCACTCGGACCTCAGTGAGCGTGTTCTTGGTTCATGTCATGGAAGAATTTCAGGTTGCATCAGTGTGAGACATAGCTAGGTTTACCGGGCAGAGTTACACAATAAGGATAGGAAAGACTCCAGCTAGAGTTACTGGAGAGGGGCTCGCTCTAAGGAAGAGGCCAAAGAATCTTCTAACAAGGAGAAGAGAGCCTTTGTATGGAGTTCAGGGTTGGGCTGGGGTCTGATGATCATTGTCTCAGTTTTGGTTCTGTAGCTCTGGAAGGCTCTGTGGATATCCAAGGTGACCCTGTGTTTAAGTCCTGTTAAGTGTCACCTGGAGGGGGATGAGATGTTTGGAACTGGTCATTGTAAAAGTTGGTGACTGGACATTCCTCTAAATCCTACAAACTAGTTACTCTTACTTTGGTGTTCTTAATCTTGAAAGAGATGAGATAGGTTAGGTATAGGGCCCAAAACTCTTGTTTTCCTCAACTTTTCCTAAATAATTAACATACCTATCTCCAAAGTTTTACTGTAATAAAAGATGTAAAATGGAGGCAAAAACATTGTTCTGTTTTTAGTTACATATTGCGTATCTGCAGCTCCAGCGCTGGTCCTGTTACAAATCATCCCTTCATAGCATAAACAAGACTAGCGGTAAACATATGGAGTTACAGATATGGGTAACATGGCTAATTTAATTACTTTCTAAAACTGCAGTTTTATTAACAGAATAGCTTTTAAATTTTTCTTGGGCTAGGGATTTAGCTCGGTGGTTCCGGTGCCCACCTTGCAAGTGCGAGGTCCCAGGTTCAGTCTCCTGTAACCACACACAACCATGCTGGGTACGGTGACTGACATCCATTAGCAATCAGAATCAAACACCACAATGCTGGGTGTGGTGGTTCACGCCTGTAATCCCAGCATTTGGGAGGCAGAGGTAGGAGGATCGCTGAGTTCAAGCTGAGATCAGAATCAGCCTGAACTGCAAAGTGAGACTGTCTCAAAAAACTAAAAAAGAAAAGAAAAGAAAAGAAAAATAATTACAATGTTTCTTGCCTCCTTTCCACGTGTATTTACTTCTGCTATTCTACCTCAAACTCTCATGCACCAGGCACTGTGTTCATGTTAGGGCTCCTGAGCTTGTAAGGCTGACAGACAGACAAGAGCTCTGGTAGCTTCTAACCTAGTGCTGTGATGAGCAGGACGGAGACAGACAGCCACACTGAAGCAGGAACAATGCATCTCCCACTCCACTTTCCTCACTTGACCTGCTGCTCATGAAGGCCATTGCATCAGGCACAGAAACTCACACAATTCCTTTTCTTTCTGTTCCTCACTAAAAAATGTTGCACTGTGAGGTTAATGTTGGAATAATTATTATTGTGCTCATATGATTCCTTGTGTTTCACTACTTGGAAGTACTACATTATAAAATTAAAGTTGCTTTCATACACAAGCAGGGAATTAAACTGAATTTTCCTTATCTTCTGCTTTTATTTCTCAACTTTTCTTCCTTGTAGCTCTAATTCAGAGCCACTGAACAGATGTTTAGATCCAAATGTGCTCCCAGCCAGAGATGATGGTTTTGAACAGATCTCACAGTTAATGGGTAAGTAGAGCACAAAAAACACAGTAGGCAGCGATTCTGATTTTCAGTAATCCCCAGATCTAAGATTTTTCTTTATTCATCCGAAGTAACCTCGCTATATAGAAATGTGGGTTAGGGTCATAATACTATCCCGGATGTCCACCACTGAAGAAACTTAATAAAACATGAAATAATCTTTTGAGTAGCTTTGAAGTGGATTTTTCTTGGTGTTCATAAAAAGTGGATTAAGTTTTAGGGACCTAGGGCTTTATTGTAGCCCAAGTGACTTTGCTCTGTTATGCTTTATGGAAGTGCTGGTTAACTTGTGTTGTCAGAGTCTGATATGATGCTGAATGTTCATCCCTCAATGTTGTCTGATTTTTTGTATCACACAGTTTGGCTGTCTATCATGTACATTTTATGCTTATTGTATATATCCCCACAGCACTAGATAACAATGGCTGCCACACAGAAAGGTACAGAATGGTACATTTGCATATAGGCTAGCTAATCAATGTTAGTTTCTCTCATGATGATTAATACATATGAAGACTGAAAAATTGATTTTTCACCTCTGAGCATGGCCACTGAAACTGTTTGAAATGTAACATGTTCTGTGTTATCTCATAGTATGTCAGAGATGGAAAACTAACCACTTCTCTGAATGCAGAGTCATTTTCCAGGCATTCTGTTAAGGGTTTGAAGTGGATTGCTGAGTGTAGTTGACAGTGAAATATCCTCTGAACATTCTTATAACTCACATATTGTCAGAATTTGCATTTCTCAGAAGAGAAAATGAAGGCCCTGTCACTTGCCCAGGCTCAGATAGCTAGAAAACGCAGAACCAAGATCCAACAAGTCAGATTCAAGAGTTCATGCTTCGAGCTACTCATTGTGCTGCTTCTCATGGCTGACAAAGAATTTAGAGATTTGCTCAACTGAGGAGGTACTTGAGGCCCAGGAAATACAAGTGACTTGCTCAAAGTTCCCTTGTTAATGGCGGCTCTGGACTATGAGTGACATCTCTTGGGCTCCTGTCCTTTTGTCTCATGGTGAAATAGGATGAATTCATGTCTTTCTTGTTATAAATGTGCAAAGCCCTGGAGCCATTCTTTACTTTCTGACCTTTTCCTAGTATCCAGATGACCAGAAAGTACTGTTGATCCTTTTCCTTGATGTGATAGAGCTCATGATCATAAGTTAGGCTGTGAAGTTAGATTCTAGTTAAGTTCAAATCTCAGCTCTGCCACTTTCCTGCTGGGTAAGTGTAAGTGAGTTAACCAATCTTTGTGTTTCATATTTTTTTAATCTGAAACATAGGAATGATAATTTCCCTCATCTTAACAGATGGTTCTACATACTAAAAGCATGTGGAGTACTCATGATGTCTGGCACAGCATATGGTCTCATATAGATGGTATTCAAATCTGCCTCTTTTTTTTCCTGGATCAAACCTTCATCTTCAAATATCTGGACAAAAAGTAGCTACTTAACCAGTCTTCTTGTTTCTTGTCTCTTTAACTGTTATGAGATAAAACCATAGTTTGCTTATCTTGTTCTCTTAATTAGAAACTTAATTGTCCAGACTCTTCAGGCCTCTGGTCAGTGTCTCACATAACTGCCTTCTTTGACCTTTCCAATGAGTTTAGCCAAATGTACAGTTTGAGGGAATAGTTCCCATGAGATGCCTTCACTTCTGACTTCAGCTTCACGTTTTGTAATACCTCAGACTATTCTTTTTTAAAAAATTGAAATCTTTTTTTGTTTGTTTGTTTTGTTTTTGTTTTTTTGTTTTATTAAGGTTTTTTGAGACAGGGTCTCACTTTGTAGTTTAGGCTGGCCCTGAGCTCAGCCTCAACCTCATATCACAGCAATCCTCCTGCCTCTGCCTCCCGAGTGCTGGGATTACAGGTGTGAGCTACCACGCCCGGCACTGTGGTATGTGGTACTGATTGCTGCTGGGCATGAGTCTCCACACGCAGTATAGGTATGTGGTTACCAGGGATTGAATCCAGGTCCTTGTGCTTGCAAGACAGGTGCCGGAACCACTGAGCTAAATCCCCAGTCCCTAAATTGAAATCTTTATTGGTACATTACATATACGCATCATGATTGCACTCAACAATGAGAATTTGTACTAGTATATGATACAATTTAATTCTCATTTTTTCCCATAACCCTCCCCCCTCCCCCTAGATACATAAGCTTTGCTTCCTTTCTTTTTTGTTATAATCTCATTATTTTTCCTCTTGTTATTTACCCCTTCACCCCATTTCACTTCCTCAGACTATTCTTACCTCAGACTGACTGGCTACAAAGCTGGGGTTTCTCCAACTGCCTTCACATGCATGAATTCACTAGAATGACTCCAGAACTCAGGCAAGTGTTATACTTACTATCAACATTTTGTTATAGCACAAGGAGACAAATTAAATTCAGCCAAGGGAAGAGCTATGTAGGCAGTGTTCAGAGGGATCCAAGTATGGAGCTGCCAGGTAGGCTCTCCCTGTGGAGTCATAGTCAGAAAACTTCCTTCTGGCCACATGTGTGACAAGACACAGAAAGCATTGCCAACAATGGAAGCTGAGTCAGAGTTTGTATCGGAGCCTGTTCGTCTACTGCCCACATGTTGACCTTTAGTCTCCAGCTGCTCCCAGAGCGAACCAGGCTAATATTTTCAGTCATCATTTCTTCCAGGGATCATAACTGATATTGTTTGACCCTAAGGCCCTTATCATAACACAGTTGTTAGATTGTTATCCAGAGCCTCGTGCATGCAAGATGCTCTAAGGGTTCTAAGGGTTGCATTAACCAGGGACACTAGCCAGATCTTGTTTACGATACAGCCTCATTTCCCTTTGCTCTTCTGCAGAACATCTCCTGCCAAACAGTGAATACCCAAGCCATCACTTTCATGTACTTTATCTGTATTATTTCCCTCTTAAATTTCAGGATCCATAAGTCTTAGGTTTTCTGAAGCTCAGTTCAAATCTCATTTGCTTCTTAAAGTTTTATTTGCCTTAGGGGACCTGTAGATTTCCCTTATCCTTGTATCTCTCTGTAACTTCGGTGTTCATCACGAAGTAATTGCTTAAATAATGCTTTTAATGATCGTGATCATTTTCATATGTGAATTCAATAATATTATAGAAATGTATTAACTAAGTTTCCATTTCATTGTACATAAGACATCTTTGTTAGTATATATTACTCTTTCTGATTACTTGCGTTCTAATTTAGATTATGTTGTGACCCATGTGATTTATTAGTTCTTAAGGTAATCAAATTCAAACTGAGTTTAAGAATTTTTATAAGAGGAAAAAATTAGTGGATTTGCATTTGTGGTTCTTAAGAAGCAACCCTCCCTCACCAGAACTTCGTGCTGTAGTGGTGTGACAGTTATTTTCCGGTAGTCACATTCCTACAGCTCTTGGTGGGTCAGAATCTAAGAGAGACTGACAATTCCACTCACAGATTTCTGTTAAAACATAATGCTACCTTAAATAGCAGTGCTGTGATTTTAGTATCTAAGATCCCAGGATTCATTAGTTAGGCAGGATCACTCTCTATAGTATAGACAACATTATTGTTTTTCTTTTTGTTTGTTTTGTTTTGTTTTTGTAACTTCTGGGTATACAGAGAAGTTTCCTTATCCCTACCAAAACAAATGTGTTTTTACCAAAATATCTGAATTATTGGCTCCATACAGACATAGCCTCAATGTATGTTTTTATTCAGACCATGCCTCCATTGTCATGGCAACCGTGTGTGTGTGTGTGTGTGTGTGTGTGTGTGTGTGTTCACACATACACGCTTCATAGTGTCTGGAAGCAGCACTTTCCATATCTAGGCAGAAATAGAGTAGTTGTGTAGAACAACAAGTGTCTTCCTACCCACTTATACAACAAAACCTCAAAGGCTGAAGATCTTTCAGGATCATTCTTTTAACTAAGCTCCCAATCAGTTATTCTATCCAGAACAACATAGCAGTCAAGGTCAATGTCTAAGCTTCCAAGTTCTCCGGTATTGTACCAATGCTCCTTATAAATTGATGATGTTCTGATCCTGCAACCTTGCTTATTAACCCTCTCCTTATACCCAGATCCCTACCTGGAAAAACACAAATTACGCTGTTTTGAGCTTCTGAGATTTTGTCACATTTTTCTAAAGAAGGCCAGCTTTTCTAAGTTGTTTATTTCCTGTCTTGTTTACTCTTGAGCTGGGAAATCCATTTTGTTCATAGGTTGGCACATTGAGTCTAGGGTTGATCTCTATGAACTTTCCATATCTGTCAAAGTTCCACTGCTTCTTGAAAATTACTTGGGTGTTGTTCCCTCAGCAGTTTTCTCATTGCAGTAAGGGGTCTTTTGAAAATCTAAGAACTAGTACTCAATGTATCATTTCATTACTTTGTGTCACCTTCAAGAGTGTCAGTCCAGGCGGGGGATTTAACTCAGTGGTTCCGGCACCTGTTTTGCAAACACAAGGACCCGGGTTCGATCTCTAGTAACCACATAAAATACAGGGCATGGAGACTCACGCCCAGCAGCAATCAGTGCCGGCGTGATGGCTCACGCCTGTAATCCCAGCACTCAGGAGGCAGAGGCAGGAGGATTGCTGTGATGTGAGTTTGAGGCTGAGCTCAGGGCCAGCCTCAACTACAAAGTGAGACCCTGTCACCAAAAAAAAAAAAAAAAGAGTGTCAGCCCAGAGTCCTATTGTCAGTGGAAAAACCTACAAGTAAGAATTTGACTCAAATATGGCTGGTGACTCCCAAACTTTTTCGTGAAGCTGAATATAAGAGAAAGAAATACTACTTGCATAAGAAGCATTGACCAATAGTTGCTAATAGACATGCTAATAGACATATCTCTTACATTGTGGACCAGAAAATTTATTGGATCAGTTCACATTCAGTTCCTTGCACTGACTTTTGCTACCAAAGGGCCAATTCTCAAAGTATTTTCTGGGCCCTTTGCTGTATACAAACTGTTCTTACTGCAAGGAAAGGTTTGGGTAAAGCTTTGAAATGGAAGCTCTTGCCAGCTGCCTTTAAAAACTTTAAAAAGTCTGCTGTAGTACTTTTAAGTATGCATTTATTAGGTTTGTTTTCAGAGATAGTGTTATCCTGGGTACTAAAGGCCAGTAAGAGCCTCCACACTGGGGACATAGCAAACATTTCCTTTGTGTACAAGTCCTTTGAAATTCCATAAAAGCTTAATGTCCAGCTGAAAATCCACACTTGAGTTTTTGTTCAGGCATGGCAGTATAGGATGTGTGAGGAGCCCACTATGTGCTCCTCCTTCTCTCCCTGTACATCAGTTTGCAGAGGAGGCATTGGGGCCCCATTGATGTAGGAAAAAAAGGTGGATGTTTAATCTCTATTTTTGGGGAGATAGTATCTTACTATGTAGTTCAGGCTGGGCTTGAATTCATTGTGCAACCTAGGCTGGGCTCAGACTCACGACAGTCATGTTGCCTCAGCTTTTCAAGTGCTGGGATTCTAGGCATGTGACACCGTGCCAGGTTTAATCTCCATGGTTGTAATGTTAATATTTTGCTAAATATTTCCTTAGCAGGGCCGGGGTTTCAGCTCTTGTCTTGCAAGTGCAAGGACCTGGGTTCGATCTTCGATTAACCACATACCATACTGGGTGTGGAGACTAACCCCAGCAGCAATCAGTAACACATACCACAGTGCCGGGTGTGGTCGCTCACGCCTGTAATCCCAGCACTTGGGAGGCAGAGGCAGGAGGATTGCTGTGATGTGAGTTGGAGGCTGAGCTCAAGGCCAGCCTGAACTACAAAGTGAGACCCTCTCTCTCAAAGAAAAAGAAAATTTCCTTGGCATTGAAAACAAGAAAGTGAAATGAACATTTATTAACTACCCTTTATTATGTGCCAGGGTTCATGCCAGGCAGTCTTATATATGATTTCTTTTGACTCTAGGTCAAAAGTTTATTATTGAGTTTTTGCTTTCTTATTGAGATAAGCATATATACAGTAAAATGCACTGATTTTTAATTTCATACTGAATAAACTTTTTTCAGTGTACATGCACAAGTGAATCAATACCCAGGTAAAGACTGAGAACAGTTCTAGCACCCTGATATTTAATTGACCAATTCCTTACTTCAGCAACACTTAGTACCAGTGACCCTACCAGAGGTGACCACTTATCTAACTTTTATATCCAAAGGTGAATTTTTCTTGTATTTGAACTTATGTATTTTTTATTCCAAATGCATGCATTCTTATCCCCTATATGTTGTAATACTAGCTGTTATAGTAGCACAGCTCATAGAAGCTAAATTTTGGAAGAGGCCTATATATCCATCAACAGATGAGTGAGGTAAAGAAAATGTGGTATTTATACACAATAAACTACTATTCTTTTTACCATAAAGAAGAATAAGTTTGAGTCAATTGTATGAAAATAGATGTGCCTTGAAGCTATCAGGTTTTTCCTTGCTAACTTTGTTTGTTTTTAATTGATTTTATTGGTACATTTTATATACACATTATGATCACAATTGACATTGAGGATTTGTACCAGTACAAAACATGATTTAATTCTCATTTTTTCCTATTCCCTTGCCCTCCTTACAACCTCCCACCTTTATACATATAAGCTTTGTCTCCTTTTTTCAATTTAAATCTTTATTGCTACATTATGAATACACACCATCATTGCATTCAACATTGAGGGTTTGTACCAGAATATGACACGACTTAATTCTCATTTTCCCTGTTCCCCCGCCCCGCCCTGCAACCCCTGTCTCCCTATATACATAAGATATGTTTCCATTTTTTATTACTATCATATTCTTTTCCCCTTGTTATTTACCCCTACTTTTTAAAAATCTTTATTGGTACATTACATATATGCATCATGATTGCACTCAATAATGGGGATTTATACCAGTATAAGACACAACTTAATTCTCATTTTTCCCATAGCCCTACCCACCCTACTGCCCCCCCCATATACATAAAATTTATTTCTTTACTTTTTTGTTGCAATCTCATCACTTTTCCCCCTTCTCCCTATTTTACATTGAGCATTTTCTATTTCACAATATATAACATACAATGCTAGGACTCACTTACATCTTTATTTTCTCATACCAGAGAAAAGATGCAATATGTACCTATTTGTGCCCTATTTATTTCACTTATGAGGATATCCTCAAGGTATGTCCATTTAAGTAGAAATGATTCAAACTTATCATTTTTTATGGCAGAGTAATACTCCATTCTGTAGAAGAACCACAGCATTTTTATCCAGTCTCCAGGTGATGGACACTTGGGTTGTTTCCAAGATGTAGCAATCACAAATTGGGCTGCTATAAATAGGGGTGCACATATGTCACTGTGATAAGAGTCTTTTAATTCTTGTGTGCGTATACTTAGCAGGGCAATGGCCTAGTCAAATGGGACTGTCAATCCTAGCTTTTTGAGGATTCTCCAAACTGATCTCCACAGGGGTTGTACGAGTCTACAATCCTACCAACAGTGGAGAAGGGTTCCTTCTTCTCCACAGCCTCGTCAACATTTGCCGTTGGCTGATTCTGAAATGGCAGCCATTCTATGTGGAGTGAGATGAAATCTCAATGTTGTTTTCATCTGCATCTCTCGAATGACTAATGATGTTGAGCATTTCTTCATATGCTTCTTAGCTGCTCTTACTTCTTCCTCTGAAAAATATCTGTTTGACTTTTTTAGATAAGGTCTTGCTTTGTAGTTCATTCAGGCTGGTCCTGAGCTCAGCCTCGAACTGATGGCAATCCTCCTGCCTCTGCCTCCCTAGTGCTGGGATTATAACATGAGCCACCACACTCAGCACTATGGTATGTGGTACTGATTGCTGATGGGTGTGAGTCTCCGCACCTGACATTGTTGTTTGTGGCTATTGGGGATTGAACCTGGGCCATTGTGCTTTCAAGACAGGCACCAGAACCACTGAGCTAAATCTCTGGTCCCATCCGTTTTTACCATCAATTTTTTTCTTGAAACTATAATGTTAGGTGAGATAAATCAGATACACAAGCTTGAATATTGCATGATTTCTCTTATATGAGAAACTCAAACTATATATAATTTAAAGAGCAAAAATAAAGGAGAGGTAGTAGGAATCAGGAAGATAGATCATTTGCAAATTGTAAAAGGATGTGGAGATGGAGGAAGAGGGAACTACGAGAGAGATAAGGGGTAGTAAAAAGAATCTAGGTGTTGTTATGGCTATGTTTAGATGTCTCTTAAAAGTTCCTGCAGTCATAGGTGGGTCTTTTTCCAGAGGTGGCTGGATCTAGACTGCGTGACACTAGAATTGATGGTGCAGTGCTAGGTTGGAGGGTATTGGGATTAAGAGTGCCAATACTACTTATCCTCAGTAGGCTAGAGAAGATAAAAGGGTCAGAAAGATACCGTTAAGGTCCCTTATGGCTTCTTCTGTCTGTGTGTGCAATGAACTATTTCTTCTCGGTGATGCCCTTCTGCCATGTACCACCTTGCCTTGGAGCCAGCCAGCTGTGGATTGAAACCTTCACAAACTGTGAGCTAAACAAACCTTTCCTCTTTTAACTTTGAGTGTTGAATATTTTGTTTCAACAATAAGAGAAAAGTAACTAAAACAAATGTGTTATATACATGTACCAACCCCCCATGATGAATATACTCCAAATATGTACTAGTAAAGATTTTTAAAAATTGAATTCTTTACTGATACATTTTATATACACATCATGATTGTACTCAACATTGGGAATTTGTACCAGTATAGGACATGAGTTAATTCTCATTTTTATCCATTTCTCTACCCACCCTACAAACCTCACACCCCCATATACATATGTTTTCTTTTTTTTAAGATCATATTTTCTCTTTCTTAATAAAGACCTTTAAATTATACTTTTATCTTTTAACACTTCAAAACTTTTAGTTTATTTAAAAATTTATTAGCAGATGTCTACAGTACATGATTATTACATTTATTATGGAACATTTAAAAATTTTAAATTTAATTTATTTTTAGCAGATGCACAATAATTGTACATATTTACATATTTATGAGATAGATGTTTTGATTTATGTATGTATTGCATAATGTTTAAATCAAGCAAACTGAATCTATCTTTTCAAACATAATTTGTTTACAGAAAATATTCAAAATTTTTTTAGCTTTAAAAAATATCCAGTACATCATTGTTATCTACAGTCACTGTACTGTGAAATAGTGTGCCAACTGATTTCAGAATGTACTATAAAGCTGTAATAATCTAAGCAGCATGACATTCACACAAAAAAATAGACACATAGGACAATGGAGTAAAATTGAGAGTTTAGGAGTAATCCTATGTATCTGTACTGAACTGATTTTTGACAAAAGTGGTTAGAGCACATACTGGAGAAGAGAGTCTTTAATAAATGGTGCCAGATACCCACACACAAAAGAATATTAGACACCTATCTCCCACCAGCTACAAAATTCAACTCAAAATAGATTGAAGACGTAGGACCTAAAACCATGAAACTACTAGAATAAAACACTGGAGAAGTTGGATGTAGGAAAAGTAGTTGGAAGTAGGATGTTGGAAAAGGAAAGGAGTATTTGGACAAGACCACAAAAACATAGGAAGCAAAAGCAAAAATAGACAAGTGGGATTATATTAAACTAAAGCCTTTTGCACATCAAGAGGATCAATAGTGAGGAGAAAGCCAACAGAATGGGAGGAAATAGCTGTGAACAATTCATCTGACAAGTGATTCATATGCAGAATATATAAGGAACTCAAGTCAGTAGCAAAAATGTAGATAACCCAGTTAAAAAAGTGGGCAATAGCCCAAAATAGAAATTCCTCAAAAGAAGAGATACAAATGGCCAACAGGTTCAGGGAAGATTATTTTTAAATAAAACTGAGCACCATGAACACCATAGGAAAGTATTTAACATCATCATAATGATTTGATTCATCTTATATGCTGGGGAAATCAACTAGATGTATTTCTTAGGGAAGCCAAATAGTTCTTGAATATTTACATGCACAAAAAACCATAGAGCAACCAAATATCACATGTTGAGAGAAGCTATATAAATTTTGTCTAGCTACACTATAATTATATTCATTTATTCCTGAGTTTAGCTATTTAGAGAAGTGATTCTTCCTACACCCTACTTTTAAAAATGGGAATTCATGTATTTGG